>QJPP01003189.1:0-279251 GCA_003996215.1 Jaltomata sinuosa | reverse complement strand
TCGGCACTTGAGACCTTCATGCATCATATCATTCATTGTTCGAGGCTCCACCCTTGTTTGTTGGTTGTTGATTGTACGCTCCGGTAGTATGGGATGCCGGAGGGTTTTGTTTTCACTTGTTTGTGTTCCTCGGTTGTATGGGCGGCCGGGGGACTGTAGGTAGACTTTTGCTATTTACTTACAAAATTGTTCTCTATTATGGATAAGTATGAGATTGGTTACTGCTAGACTGTTAGTTTCTGGATTGAGATTGATATGATTAGTTGAGTTTGATTCATGTCTCTGAGCATGCCTATCATTACTCTTTCTCTCTTCTTCTTACACTTGAGGTTACCGGTATACCGTCCATTTCGTAAACTTATTTGTATACACTGTTGTTGCAAGGACCCCAGGTGCGTTATTTCTTACTTTCACCTGTGCCTATGGTGTGTATATTCTTCTTACTAGCCTCACATGTGGTTCTGTTGATTTCCCTCTGGGCTAGTTCCTGTGTACCTTTCGTTGATTTCTGTGACTGCTTGCTTCTATTCTGTCTATTACTACACTTTTATCTTATATGTGCCCAGTCGGCCTATGATACCTACTGGGTACCTTATGCTTCGCATTTGGTGCTCACCACTACCCCCTGCATCTTTGGGTGCAGATCCTAGCGTGGGCCATCGCCGTTAGATCACTGTGATTCGTGCTTGGAGATCTGTCGGGGACTACTTCAGACTGAGGGTGAGCTCTTGGCGATCGGAGCTTAGCTTTAGTTTATCTTTTGCTTCATGTACTCTATTACCATTCAGAGACATCTGTATATATTGTTTGGATATTTGCACTCCATGTATGTAGTTTGGCTCTATACTATGATACCAGGTCTTGGGGTTTAGTTTAGTTTCCGCATATGTATATATTTATATTCCTTTTATCTGTTCTCTTCGTCTTGTTCCCTTATTTGTTAGATAGTAGCCCATTGCTAACTGTTCTGGGCTACGGGGATTGGTTCACCTACCGGGGGTTGTAGGTGCCATCATGACCGAGAAATTGGGTCGTGACAGTGCAATGAGTAGGGAATGCTTGATAACTATACTACTACATTCACAATGAAATATGTTATGTCCTTATTTCCTGGACTCTTCTCTATTTGTATGAACCCTGAGAGCAGTATTCAGAAGTTGTGGTCTCCACAGGGGTGGAATCTGGTCTTTAGGAGGGCTATTAAATGATTGGGAAATAGCATGGGTAGTAGAGCTGTTGAACCTGATAGGAGGGTTCCCTGGTAACAACATTAATATGGGGGAAACATAAGGATGGTCTGTTTTCTGTTAACAGGATGTACAACTGGGAACTATCTGTAACTGCAGGCAGGCCAATAGGACCATGGAATGTTATCTGGAAGAGTGTGGCTCCAACAAAGGTGAAGTGTTTTACTTGGTTAGTGGCTAAGAGAGCATGTTTTGAGACATGAGGCCATGCAGAAAAGGGAATTAACATAGCATCTAGGTGTCTGTTGTGCAAAGAGGGATTTGAGACCAACAAGCATCTCATTCTACACTGCAAAGTAACAACACAAATTTGGAATCAGTTCACTAGTATAGCCTGTGTGAATTGGAGCATGCCTGAACATACTTCAGACTTACTCAGCTGTTGGATTAGAAGGGGTGGCAGCAAAAGCCAGAAGAGATAGGAGAGAACAGTTTGAGAGAAAAGCTCAAATTTCAAGTTTAGTTTGTGAAATAATCTAATTGTTTCATGTGTTGTTGTCATATGTCATTCAAATGCACTGCCACTCCAATTTTTTAATGATGAAGAATGAATTTGTTTACCTAGTATGTGAAAATCCTATTTATCTTTCATATCCTTATGTGTTTTGCTTATTCGAAGTCACTTTCTAATGCATTTTAACTTCTCCGGGTTTAGCATCTAAAAATCTTATCTATCATGTGTTCGTGTTCTGGTAATTTCAATTATCTCGATATACTACAATTTTTCTTGTTGAGGATTTAATTTCTCCTTTTTCAATATGCTTACATTTAGTGCTCATTCAAATTTATCATAGACATTTGGTAGGGTCTAAGATTCTTTATGTTCTTCTTCCTTTCCTTTTGAGAATTCCTACCATTCAATTTTAATAATTAGTTTATTATTCCGCTATGTTCATTTTGAATCGTATCACAGTGTATGGCCACTCATCCATAGGCATAAGTTACTTATACCTCTATTCAAATTGTAAAGACTCTAATACCATGTAAAAGTAGAGAAACGAAAAGGGACATACTCTTATTGAATTGGTGGTCTAACATCATCTCCTTAAATAGGAGTTTTGAGTTACATGATATTAAGGAAAATTTTCTAATTCATGGAATTCAAAGTTATTAGGGAGCAATCATCTATATATATATACTAGTTATAAGAATCCGTGCTATGCATGGTCCCAATAATACTATGTTAAATATTTTAAAATGTAAAATCTTTTTTTTTTTATACTTTTATTGATCCAAACTATTACAAAAGAAGATTTGCTTTATTTTTAAGTCGCACTAATTAACGTAAGTTAAAAATTTTCCTTTAAACTTAAATATGTTGACAAATTAAGTGTTTATTTTATTAAATTAAATTTATTAATTATGTTTTAAAAATTTAAATTTGACTACTATTACTTTATATAGATAAATAAAATTAAATTTTTATTTTACAAAATAAAGTGATGCGGTCGTAAAGTGAAAAATCGTTAAATAATGTAAATACTCTTTACCTCAATATTAATATCGGGAGATATAATTTTGCATATCTTTTATTTAAGATCACAAGCTTTAAATTTATTTATTTTTTAAAATTTAATTATCAAAATCAGATAAATAAATTAAAGTGAATGGAGTATTTAGTTTTTTAATTGCATCAAAAGTTAAATTTTTAAATGATCACTGAAAGATAATTTGATGAAAGTTGAATTTGAAGTAATTAAATTGTAGTCTATCCTTTTCGTTCCACGTTTGGCACATTTGGCAGTAAATGTAGGCATGCAGCATTTGATGTTGTCATGATCAATAGTGGGCTCCACATAAATGATCATATCATGTAAAGTGAAAACTGGAATGACATAAAGATCCCTAAATTCAATGTCAATTCCCTTAAGCAATTCCGTGCTACGCACGGGCCCAATGTTAATACTCGAAAATTGTAAGATATGCCTAATTTAGATATGTGTACATTATTATTTTATTTAGATCAATTAATTTTTTAGATACACATACATTAGTTTATTTATATCAATGAAATTCATATAAGAATATACACAAAATTTCGTGTCAGTACGGGTCCAATATATGTTACATAGATAGAATTTTTAAATTCACTAAATTAGTATACGTTTTTGTATAATTATTGTGATTTATAATACTTATTATGTCATTTTATCCCTTTATGTGGCACTAATACAATTTTGAGAGTCAACAAAAAATTTATATTGTGATTTATAATATCTTTTACGTAATTATCAAATACATAACAGAATATTTTGACCAAATATATAATATATTAAAATGAAAAGTAAGACAAATAAGTTGAAACGGAGAAAATATTAAATTTTTCGAAGTGGGACCCTGCAAGCAGACAGGTCTTAATGCCAAAGCAGGCATGTTGAAGATCTGCCTGCTTTGCCTCTTATTAGAGATAATATATTGCCAGTGATGTGGCATGCCTCATTAGTTAGGAATTTTTTTTTGGATGGCCGTGGTGTTTGGGCCAGCTTTCACGCACTTCGACTAATTCCACGGGATACCTGTCACCTCCCACCAGCAACAAGTACCAGGAAACTCTGTCCACCGAGGTTAGAACATATGGGAAGAATCGCCTAGTTTTTTTTTTAATTTCCGCTGGGATTTGAACCTGAAAACTCATGGTTCATAAACCACTTCATTGACCACTAGGCCACACCCTAGGGTGCCATCGATTAGGAAATTTATTTATCTATTTTCTCAATTTTTTGGTTTTTTCCCTTTATCTAAATTTCTCTATTAAGCATTACCATAGTCTCCTTTTCAAACCCCCGTTTCACTTCCCCTAGGTTGATTGCATCTAGCTCCACCGCATCAACATCAAGAGCGATTCTCATCTTCAAGGCCTTATCAAAATGGCAGAGATCTACTATTTATCTCCTCTTTATTCTTCTTCCCTGGGCATTTTCCTCTCTTCATTCATAGTAAGCTTAATATTCTTGCGAGATATTTAATTAATAACCGTAAAGATATGGCACTTGGGCCTAACTCAACCACAAAAGCTAGCTCATGAGGGGAGAATTGTCAAGTCCATATAAGCAGACCACCAGTCCATTCCCCAACCAATGTGGACCTTTCACCCACTCTAACACCCCCTTCACACCCAGGCCCAACAACTGGAGCGTGGACCGGGAACCCAAATGGGAATGGACTTGGCTCTAATGCCATGTAAAATTAGGTCTTGGGCCTAACTCAGACCCCAAAAGCTAGCTCATGAGAGGAGGATTGTCCAAGACCATATAAAGAGACCAATTACCCATTCCATATTCGATGTGGGACTCTTAACAATTACATTTTGAAATAAGTATTGGATCACTCATTTATTGGGATCTATATTGTGAACTTGAGATCTTACTGGATTTGAATTTCATTCTTGTCGTATTTCATGAGATATTTTCACAGAATTCTCAAACTCAAAGAGAATCTCTAGATGTTTCTTTCATGGGGCTGCTTTTGGCTTCAAAATCTTTTGTGTCTTTGAATTCTTACTTTACGAAAAAAACTTTGTCCTTGAATATATTGTTTAATCTGTGGAGTTATTTTTTATCAATTTAGTGTAATCTTTCTATAATTATGGACTACTTTATGCAACGACACATCATTTTCCTCGAATTTTTATGTTGACCTGGTCAATTCTTTGACTGTTGATGACTTTTGGTTTTTCTTGTGATGTAGACCATCAATCTAGCATAGATCTGCACTCCAGCGAATTACAACACTCGCCCACTTGACACTATTTACAACACTATTAAACTTAACTTGGCCTTTCTGTACTCATGTATACTTAGCTAAGAAAGTGGTTGTTATTTGTTAATGAATCCATTTGAGATAGATAATTTTGATTCTGATGCTTTATTTGCCATAGAAATAAAGCATAAATGTAGCGTATACAGTCACCAGATATTCGTACAGAGATCAACTTAAATTTAATATAGCTTCTCATATGCTTATATTTCCGTAATACAACTTATCTTTTACCATACAAGATTACTACAATGGACAAAAAAAATTATAGATCATTCACAACAATTTTCTCCAAATAATTGTCAAGGTAAATCTTTAAACTTAAGCTTAGCAATTTTATTATTTTGGTGTTTATCACAATTAACATTGCCCACGTTGTGGGAATACACTGGGTATGTTGTTGTTGTTGTTGTTGATCACAATTAACATTGCATTTATTTTTTGATACAAGTACAACTAAAGACCCTGAGTCTCCATAGATGTGATGTATACGAACATCTTCCCGAATGCGTATTGAACATCTGAAAAACAAACAACTACATGATATCGGTTCTTATATTTTGTCAGAGACATGGGACGAAGGAAGCCACATGTCTTGGTATTATTCCTTTACACAAATCTGGAAAATAGATAGACTATATTTGGTTTTAATACTTATTTTCCAATTCTTTTGGTGCTCCTTCAGCAGTTGAATGCTTAAATATGTTATTAATTCCTCATAGGGTAATTAAGGCAAGAAAGGTTGGTGTGATCAAAATAAGGTGAGTTATACTCTATGAAACTGCAGTGAACGTGAATGTTCATCAACTACGTATACCTTTTCTTGGTCAATGTTATGTTGTCAATTTACCCAAATGATTAGAACAGTTTGACATCCTGGGTATTTGCCATTGAAGTTTTGCTGATATAGATTATACAAAAAGTATTTTTAAGACTAAACATAGAAAACTTTGAAAGAAATATCGAGGTGTTAAGATATTCTAATATTTTAAAAATATCTATCAATTTAGGAATAATACTAGGAATGGGGAATGTGATGTGACATCTCTTTGAACAAGAAACACAATTATCACTTTTCTTCTTTTCTTAACCTTTTCCCTATTTGTTCCCCAAACTGAAATGTACATTCCTCCCATCCATTTTTATATGTTCAATATTGACTTGACACACTCCTTAAGAAGCAATAAATAAAATGACAATTTTACTATATCACCCTTTGAATAATAAATCCAATATTTTGGAAAATGATTCAACAACATACCCAGTGTATCCCCACAAAGTGGGGTCTGGGGAGGGTAGAATGTACGCAGACCGTACCTTAACCTCAGAAGTGAAGTAAAGAGGCTTTTTCCAATAGACCCCCGGCTCAAGACAAAAAATGACCAAAAAAGACGTCATGGAAGTACAAGAGATATCGACAATAAACGAAAACAACAGATAGTCGCAGCACAATACACAACGAAACTACACGAACACTAGATAGTATCCGAAGTCGAAGAACAAGAAACTACAATAGTCATACAACTACTAATAAGGGCAACAAGAAAATGCACTCTTACCTACTAGTATAATGCATACCTACCTACTAACCTTCTATCATAATCCATGCTCTCCACACCTTCCTATCTAAGGTCATATCCTCGGTAAACTGCAACTGCACCATATCCTATCTAATCACCTCTCTCCAATATTTCTTCGGTCTACCCCTATCTCTCTTGAAACCATCCAGAGACAACCTCTCACACCTCCACACCGGGGTCTCCGAACATCTTCTCATCACATGCCCAAACCATCTCAACTCGCTTCCCGCATCTTGCCCTCCACAGAAGTCACTCTCACCTTGTCTCCAATATCCTCATTCCTAATCCTATCTCTCCTAGTAAACCCACACATCTAACGCAGCATCCTCATCTCTGCCACCTTCATCTTTTGTACATGAGAGTTCTTGACTGGCCAACACTCCGCCCCATACAACAAAGCCGGTCTAACCGCCACTCTGTAGAGTGTAGAACTTCCCTTTAAGTTTAGGAAGCACCTTCTTATCACACAAAACTCCAGATGCGAGCCTTCATTTCATCCACCCTGCACCAATACGGTGGGTAACATCCTCGTCAATCTCACCATTTCCCTGGATACTGGACTCAAGATACTTGAAGCTACCTCTCTTTTGGATGGCATGAGTATCAAGCCTCACTTCCACGTTAGTCTCAGGTGTCACCTCACTGAATTTGCACTCCAAATACTAGTCTTGGTCCTGCTCAACCTAAACCATTTAGACTCCAGGGTCTGTCTCCAAACCTCCAACTTAGCATTAACTCCTTCGCGAGTCTTGTCAATCAAAACTACCTCATCCGCAAATAACACCAAGGCACCTCACCTTGAATTTGCCGCGTCATTACATCCATATCCAAGGCGTATTGGGAAATGATAATAGTTAATAATAATGGTAAATTAGGAACTAAGTGATAAATTATCTCTTGTTTTTTTTTTCATATTGGCAAGAATAATTGCAAGTTAGAATGCTCTCAGGCACTATTCCCGAGATTTTTTAAATCTCCCCCACAACTAGACTTTCTAGCCTCTTCTCTGGTGGTCCTCCTGACCACCGGAACCTACATCTCATTTTTTCTTTCTTCCTTTGTTTTAGCCGATGGACAATACCATATATTTCGCGGCGGGTTTCAAATCTTTTGAGATAGAAAAGATCTCAGGGACGACAGGGATTTGGTACAAGTGGACTGAGAGAAGCAGAAATGCTATCACAAGGACTTCCTTCAGCAAAAAGTCCATGGAATGGATAATACAAACCCTAAGAGAGGCATCTAGGACAAAAGGAAAAGTAGTTCGTAGATGGAAGAAGTCAGAAGCTTTGTCGGAGATTTTATGTTCTCGCAACTATAATAAGTTTGGAAGATACATCAGCTTGATAAACATAAGAGGAAAGAGGAAATCGGTACTTATTATTCCAGAACTGACTCTCGATTTTGGTTGGGTGGATATAGCCGAGAAAGTGGCGAGATTCATAAGCAGTCACAGATTGAAAAATGACATTGGGAAGTATAGGCTATCTGATGACAATATCCCTTATGCAGAGATGGTTAGAAATTTTAAATGCGAAAATAGGGATGGAAAAGAATCAGAGGTTGATTTATAGTCAAAAAAGGAGGAACCATCAGCATTAAAGACTCCTTAAAATCCCAAAATGATGTTTTGAAGAGAAGTTTGGTTGGAGAGTTTAATGCTTCTATAACTCTCTCAGAAGTCAGAAGGGCTGTTTTTGTTCGAATTTAATTCCAAAGAAACAGCAGGACAAGTCATGGAGGGGGACTGGTTTTGGTTGAAAGTGCCGATTAAGTTAAAATGGTGGAACCCATTATGTGGAACCTTAGAGAAGAAGAAGGAACCTGAAATAACCTGGGTTAAGATAGTGGGACTCTTATTACACCTATGGGCTCAAAAGATTTTCAAGTTCATAGGAGACCAACTCGGGGGTTGGATCGAAACAGAGGAGGAAACAAATCTTCGAAATCACCTGAAATGGGCAAGAATCAGGATTCGTGGAGATGGAAGTAATATTCCGAGGGAGATAAAGGTCGAAAATGGTGGATTAATCTTCACGATGCAGATCTGGGCGGAAATTCCGGCGAAGGTTGAGATCGGAGAAGACAACCCTTTTTTACCCTATACCCAGCAGTCTCTGGGGAGAAATCTAATGGGTAATACGGTTGCAGAGGATATGGATATAACACAGAGGGGAAAGAGTAGGGCCAAGTCACAGCCTACGGCACGTGCGTTTACTGGGTCTAGTGGGGGATACTCACTTTTATTTTCAAAAGAGGACTAGATTTAATATGGTGATAAAGAGAATTTGGGCCCAAAGTTTAAGATGGGCCAGAGCTCTGCAGATAGGAATTTAACTCCATTGGAACTAAATGACCACGTGAGGAGCACGAGGGTACCTTAAATGGACTTAGGAATATTAAAAAACTGGCTTCGCAGTTTTTTGAGGCCTTCAAAGCCGGGGAAACTCCATCAGATTATGTCGCGAAGGAGAACACAACAAAAGAAGGGATGCCAGAGGTAGATTCACACATGCAAGTGAAAGAAAGGACAGATTTAAGCAATAATGGAGACATAGCGGAATGTTCTGAGGAGGGGAATAGGTCTGTCGATCGTAATTTGCCAGAAGCAGGGGAAACAGAGCCTCAAATACAGCAGATACGGGACACAAAACCCGAAACTATATAGAACATGGGTGATCAGGAAGTGATCAAGACAGAAGTACCAAACTGGGTCAATTCACACATTTTGGAATTGAGTAACACTTATGGGGTAGCATTTGTAGGATTCGAGAAGGAAACTCTAGCACTACTCATTAGAATTGATGAGAGGAAAACAATGTTGGATAATAAATGTCAAGGAACAACTACTACAACCCCAAAAAATCAAGGAACAAGCACAACAACTCCAAAGAGTAGGGGAATAGGGAAATTAATTACTCTCAGGCATGAAAACTGAGACACTCTCTCTCCTACTTTCTAGGGGGGCCGAGTCACTCTTTCCGGTGGCTCGACACCGGAAACCTTTTTTTTTCCTTCTTCCCTAGCTATCACCTTACGTGATAACTAACAGATCAAAACCTTTTCTATAACCACAGATATGGATAACGACACGATCTTCTTTGCTACGGGTTTCAAATCCTACGATATCTCGAGGAGTATCTCTCCAGCGGAAACATGGTATGACTGGACAGAGCGTGGAAGAAACATGATGAGTAGATCCAGTTTCAATCAGAAAACCATGGAGTGGATCTGCAACATTCTCAAAGAAGCCTCAAAAAAAAGGGGCAGCCCGGTGCACTAAAGCTCCCGCTATGCACGGTGTCCGGGGAAGGGCTGGACCACAAGGGTCTATTGTACGCAGCCTCACCTTACATTTCTACAAAGGGCTGTTTCCACGGCTTGAACCCGTGACCTCCTGGTCACATGGCAGCAACTTTACCAGTTACTCCGAGGCTCCCCTTCAAAGAAGCTTCAAAGGAAAAAGGAAACGTTGTTCGCAGATGGAGAAGACAAGAACTTTCATCTCTGTTTTTCTGTGCTAGAAACTTTCATATTAAAGGGAGATACATCAGTATTATAAGCTTAAAGGGGAAAAACAGAACAGGACTTGTTATTCCGGAATTAGCATTCAATGCCGATTGGTGGGATTTGGCCATTAAAATCGAGAGATTCATTTATTACAAAGACACAAAGAATACAAACAGTAGACCCAGATTGATAGACGAGGAGATCCCTTATGCTGAAACTGTCAGAAGAAGTAAATGGATCTCCAAAGAATTTGATGCAACAGTCATTAAGGAAAAGGGAGACACCATCCATATTGAAGGAGGCACCAACCCATCACAATCCATTCTCTTGCAAAGGAGTATTTATGGTCACTTCAACATCACTGGTTCTGAATATCCGGCTCTATCAGAGATACACAGATGGACAAGCACAACTTGGAACCAGATCCATGGGCTAAACATCTATGAAATGGGTAACAACAGCTTCCTCTTTGAGTTTCCATCTATACAAACGGCAGAATACATCCTGAAGGGTAACTGGTCATGGAAGAAACAGAGACTCTATTTACAATGGTGGACTCCCACTGTTGATGCGATCCAATCCAGGACAGCCATTAAATAATCGTGGATCAGGCTGGTTGGATTACCTTAAATTCATGGTCTCATAATGTCTTCAAGGTAGTTGGGGACTTCTGTGGAGGTTGGATAAGAACGGAGGAGGAGACGGAACTGCAGAACCATCTAAAGTGGGCAAGAATCTTGGTGAAGATGGGGGAAAGTCGTATCCCAAAGGAAGTTAAGATTGGAAGTGAAGGTGTTGGATACGTGATTCAAATCTGGGATGAAACGCCGACGAGATTCTATGCTGGAGAAGACAAAGTTGAAGTTTGATTTAGAGAAAATAAAAAACCCTCAATCCAGAGGATAATAGATAAACCCAGAGGTTTATTGGAGTCCACCACAGCTGTCAATACAGTGGGGCACGTGGGCTGCTCATATTTTTTTGAATCCTCTTCCGTGGCACGTGACCCCCCATTAAAGGGAGCAGGTAAAGGAAGAAATAACTTGGGCCTTGACCCTTTGGCCTAATCTTTTAAAGTAGATCAGCTCTTATCATCATCAAAGCCCAACGATCCATTTAGAACTGAAATTGAAGCGATCTCTTTTACCAACTTGGCGAGTGAAACAGAAAGTGCTCTTTACCCAGGGAAAATTGAAGGCGCACGCATGAGTGCCGAATTGGAAGTAGTGAATTTAGAAGATGATGCGATGTCGATTAGTCACACAGAAGATGAACGAACAATGGAAGAGCTTGCAGGGACTGTTTACAATTGGAAGGAAAGAAGGATGGGGAAAACTCAGTTGAAGATGTTCTACCTCTCAACTCGACAGAAGAAGGAAAACCCATGGAACTGGCCAGAGCAGTTCCTAGTTGGGTACAACAGAACATCATCAAACTGAGTAAAGAGTTCGGAGTACACTTCCAACGGTGTGAAGAGGTGGCTCTGAATCTTTTCATGATAATTGATGGGAAGAGACAAGCAACAATGGAAGCCCCCGGGGCTTTAGTTCCAGCGACCCCCTAAAGAGAAGATACCAAAGGAGTTAAAAAAGCTGGAACCAAATAGCAATTTCATCAGCTTTGGGACAAGAAGTAGGGGGGATGTTTTGTCAATGATATTAATGAAGGTTAACATAATTTCATGGAACGTGAGGGGCCTCAATGATCCTGCAAAGAGGCTAATAATCAAGAATATGATCCACAAATGAAGGGCTGATGTTTATTGCCTTCAAGAGTCAAAAATAAGAAGGGATATAGGGGATATGATCAAAGAAATATGGGCAAACAGAAGGGTTAAATACGCGCATTTAGATGCAAGATGTACAAAAGGGGGAATTATTATTCTTTGGGATAGCAGCGTTTGGAAGGGTGAAGTATGTGAAATTGGGGGTTACTGTATTACCTGCAAATTTACAGGCATCACTCAGGATTTTAATTGGCATTTATCAGGTGTGTACGCCCCAAACAGTAGAAAAGAAAGGGAGGAAGTATGGTGGGAACTGGGGGCAGTTAGGAGTCTATTCAGTGGTCCTTGGGTAGTTATTGGGGATTTTAATGTTGTGAGATATCCATCAGAGAAACAGAATTGTATCAGATTCACAAAGGCCATGGAAGACTTTAGCGAATTTATAGAGGACATGGAATTAGAAGATCCACCCCTCATGGGTGGCACTTTCACATGGAGAAGAGGGGAAAACCATGAAGTAGCTGCAAGACTTGATAGATTTCTTTATTTTGAAGAGTGGGAGACATCCTTCGGGAAGATAAAGCAGTCAGTAATGCCTAGAGTCACATCTGATCATAGTCCTCTATTGTTGGAATGTGGTAACTGGAGAGAACTCAATCTTACTTTAAATTTGAAAATTGGTGGATACAAACTGAAAATTTCAAAGATAGAGTGAATATGTGGTGGGAATCTGAGAGCTTCACAGGAAAGCCAGACTACATCCTGGCATGTATATTGAAGCACCTAAAAGGAAAGCTGAAGGAATGGAGCAAGTCTGTACAGGGCAACCTAGGCTTGCAAAAGCAAAATATCCTTAATCAGATATCTTATTTGGAAGTTATCCCGGAGCAGAGAAGCCTATCAGATGATGAATCTTACTTGAAAGTTGTTCTTACTGTTGAGTTCGAGGAGATTGCTAAAAAGGAAGAAGTGGCTTGGAGGCAAAGGTCTAGGGCTTTATGGTTGAAGGAGGGTGACAGAAACACCATGTTCTTTCATAGAACTGCTAATTGTCACAAGAGATACAACAACATTGATAGTCTATTAATCAATGGAGTGAGTGTGAAGGAACCAGCAGAAATCCGAGAAGAAATCACAAGCTATTACCAAAAGCTTTACAAAGAGACAGAAGAGTGGAGGCCTCAATTTAATCCCAGAGAACAATTCATGATCAGTGTTGAAGATAATATTACTCTTCAAAGCCAGTTTGAAGAACATGAGATTAAAGAATGTGTATTTGCCTGTGCAGCAGACAAAGCCCCGGGGCCAGATGGTTTCACAATGGCCTTCTTTATACAGTGTTAGGATGCGATCAAAAGTGAAGTGATAGCAGCAATACAAAATTTTCATGATCAAAGCTATTTTGAAAAAAGTTTCAATGCAAC
Source organism: Jaltomata sinuosa (assembly GCA_003996215.1). NCBI lineage: Eukaryota > Viridiplantae > Streptophyta > Magnoliopsida > Solanales > Solanaceae > Jaltomata > Jaltomata sinuosa. The sequence goes on along the minus strand of QJPP01003189.1, from coordinate 266,008 downwards.
TTTTATAGCGTTGATCCCAAAGAAGGTTGGTGCCTCAGAACTAAAGGATTCCAAGCCTATAAGTCTTATAGGCAGCATCTACAAAATCATCTCAAAGATTCTGACAGAAAGACTCAAGAAAGTTATGCATAAACTGGTGGATGCACATCAAATGTTTTTCATTAAAGGAAGACAAATTATGGATGCCATTATGATTGCAAATTAGTGTGGATGTCAGGAACATCTCCAAAATCCCAGGAATTCTATGCAAGTTGGACATAGAAAAGGCCTATGATCACTTAAACTGGGATTTCCTTTGGAACACCTTGGAGAACATGGGGTTTGGCACTGTTTGGATAGGCTGGTTGAGATTCTGTGTTTGTACAATGAAGTTCTCAGTGTTGATTAATGGCACTCCCTCCGGTTTCTTTCCCTCTGAGAGAGGTCTGAGGCAAGGAGATCCGCTCTCCCCCTTTTTGTTTATCTTGGCAATGGGAGGGCTCAGTGATATGCTAAAGACAGCCCAATCAAACAATTGGATCAGGGGTTTTAAGCTAAATGAAAACGATCCTCTGAGTTTATCCATCTCACATCTACAGTATGCTGATGACACCTTGGTGTTATGCGGTGCAGAAGAAGATCAGCTGAAGTATTTGAGGATCATTTTCATCCTTTTTGAGTCTATCTCAGGACTACACATTAACTGGGCAAAGAGCTTTGTTTACCCTGTAAATGAAGTCACAAACATGAGTGGTCTGGTGGATATCCTAGGTGGTAGTCTGGGTGAACTACCTACTACCTATCTAGGGATGCCCTTGGGGAAAAGAGCAAGTACAAAAACATTTGGAATTCTGTGGTGGAGAAGTGCGAGAAGAAACTGGTTAACTGGAGGAGCCAATATCTTTCCTTGGATGGTAGAGTGACCCTGATAAACAGTGTCCTGGATGCTTTACCTACTTACATGATGTCTCTTTTTCCCATCCCAGGGAATGTGATCAAGAAACTAGACTCTATTAGAAGGAATTTCCTGTGGCAAGGTAATGAAGAGGGAGAAAACAAATATCATTTAGTGAAGTGGGATGAAGTCATCACTAACAAAAAGGAAGGAGGTTTGGGCATAAGGAATCTGAAAGTGCGAAACCAGATCCTACTTATGAAATGGTTATGGAGATTTGCATCAGAAGAACAAGGTTTATGGAAAGAAGCTATAACTTCCAGATATGGCATGGAGGATCAGTGGATTACTAGGCCAAATAATAATCCCTATGGGGTTGGAGTGTGGAGATCCATTAGAAACCAATGGCCTAAATTATGGGGAAACTCCAAGATTGTACTAGGAAATGGGAGGAAAACCTCCTTTTGGCATGATGTGTGGGTGGGTCAGCAACATTTGAAACAACAGTTCCCCATTATCTACAATCTCAACCAACAGAAACGGGCTACAGTTTTTGAAATCAGTGATATACATGGCTGGAATCTCACTTTCAGAAGACTGTTCAATGACTGGGAAGTTGATAACTTGACAGATTTCTACAACTCCATTGAACAACATAAGAATCTAAATGCTAAAGAAGATAGCTTACTGTGGAAAGAGACAAAGAAGGGGATCTTCACTGTGAAGTCAGCTTATAGACTTCTGGACACTCCTACAGTTACTCCTGGGAGGTGGCCTTGGAAAATGATTTGGAGAATTAAAATACCTTTCAAGGTAAATTGTTTCATTTGGTTAGTGTCCAGGCAAGCAGTCTTAACACAGGATAACCTTATGAAAAGGGGGAGGGACTTGTGCTCTAGATGCTTCTTTTGTGAATCTGAAACAGAGACAACAAACCATCTTTTCTTACATTGCAAGGTGACAGCACAACTGTGGCAGATCTTTCTAAACCTTAGGGGTATCAGTTGGACCATGCCAAGGAATACTGCAGATATGTTAGCATGCTGGAACAGAGATGGGAATATGTTAGGACATAAGGAGAGATGGAAGATTGTCCCTGCATGTATCTGGTGGACGATGTGGAAGGAAAGGAACCAGAGATGTTTTGAAAACAAAAGCATCCCTTTCCAGAGTTTGAAGATGAATTGTCTTGTGACTTTTTATTTTTGGTGTATACATACCCTACCAAATGAGGTGGAGGAGATTACTCTCATTTTAGATAGCTTATGAGGGTTAGGTGATAGGAAGTTTTTGGTGTTTCCCTCTATACTTTGTAATTACTACTGAAACATACTATTGGTATGTTTCCTGTCTATATATGTAAAATGTTAACTTTCTCAAAAAAGAGTAGGGGAATAGGGAAGAATGAGCTCAAGAATCTTCAATCTAGCATGAACAAAAAGGTTGAAGGTGTTAGAAACAGGGGGGAGGCTCTCAGCTTGACTGCTAAATGAATATTAAGCTTCTATCTTGGAATGTGAGGGGCCTTAACAACCTTTCAAGTAGAAATATTGTTAAGACATGTTTACAAAAATGGAAGGCAGATGTAATATGCCTTCAGGAGACTAAGGTGCATAAGGGGATAGAGGAGATTGCATACCAATTGTGGTCATGTAGATGGATGAGATGTGGCTACATAGAAGCTGATGGAACCAAGGGGGGAATTCTAATCATGTGAGATAGTAGGATATGGGTCGGCATAAAGGTGGAGGAGGGCAACTACTCAATCACCTATAAGTTTGAATCAACAGAGAATTCTTTCTCTTGGTTCTTTACTGGAGTATATGGCCTTCATAGCAGAAGTGAGAAGTTAAAATGTTGGGAAGAAATGGCTGCAATGAAGGAACTATGTGAAGGTCCTTGTATCACTGGTGGGGACTTTAACACAGTTAGACACATGGTAGATAGAAGAGAGTGTAGTAGAGTTACTAATATCATGACCGACTTCTCCCGATGGATTGAAAACCTAGAATTGCATGATCCAGAACTGATTGGGGGGGAAATACACTTGGTTCAGGGGTTCCAGCCATCAAAGTGCTGCAAGGCTAGATAGGTTCCTATATTCCATGGAATGGGAAGAGTGCTTCAAAAATATCAGACAAAGCACTTTTCCTAGAACTGTATCTGATCACAGCCCAGTAGTCCTAGAATGTGGGAATTGGGAACACAGAAAGTCCTATTTTAAATTTGAGAATTGGTGGCTCAAAGTGGATGGCTTCACTGAAATGGTGCAGGAGTGGTGGAATGGTTTTTTGGTAGAAGGATGTCCAGATTACAGACTTTGCATTAAACTAAGGATGCTGAAACAAAAGTTGAAAGAATGGAGTAGGAAGACCTTTAATGAAACAATCAACAGGAAAAATAGTCTTCTTGAAGAATTGTCTTGAATTGGACAAAGTCCAGGAAGAAAGAGAATTGTCGGAAGATGAGGGGTTGATAAGAGCAACAATACTAGTAGAACTGGAAGTGCTAGCCAAACATGAGGAAGCTAGCTGGAGGCAAAAATTTAGAGCTCTGTGGTTGAAACAAGGTGATAAGAATACTAAATTCTTCCAAAGACAAGCAACAGCTCACAGGAGGTACAACACTATTGACAGGCTAGTTGTGAGAGGAGAGGAAACTCAGGAACCAAAAGAAATTCAAAAGGCCATGATTGAGTTCTATTCAAAGCTTTATGCAGAACCTGAATCATGGAGACCATCTTTTGAGTTTGGGGGCTGCCCAACAGTCACAGCTAAGGAAAATGAATGGTTGCAGAGACCTTTCACAAAAGCAGAAGTGATACACACTATTAAACAATGTGATGGTGACAAAGCACCAGGACCTGATGGTTTCACTATGAACTTCTTCAAAGGCTGCAGGGAAATTCTGAAGGAAGACATAATGCAGACTATTTTCAACTTTCACCAAAGGAGCTTATTTGAGAAATCCTTCAATGCTACCCACATAGCTTTGATCCCAAAGAAGCCTGGAGCAGTAGAGTTAAAGGATTTCAGACCAATCAGACTGATTGGAGGGATTTACAAGAAAATTTCCAAGCTGATAACTGAGAGACTGAAAACAGTTATAGGGAAGCTGGTAGATGGACACCAAATGGCTTTCCTTAAAGGAAGGCAAATCATGGATGCTACTTTGCTGGCCAATGAACTGGTGAATTCTAGGGAGAGACAAAAGAAGCTGGGACTCCTATGCAAGCTAGATATTGAAAAGGCTTATGACCATGTCAATTGGAATTTCCTGCTAAAAATTCTAAAAGACATGGGATTTGGAGAAAAATGGATTAGTTGGATACAGTTTTGCATTTCAAGTGTAAAATTCTCTTCCTGAAGGATTTTTTCAATCTCATAGGGGTCTTAGACAAGGAGATCTTATGTCATCATTTTTGTTCCTTCTAGCGATGGAGCGCTTGAATCACATGTTTAGAACAGCAAATGCAGATGGTTGGGTAAAAGGATTCAGTGCCCAGACAAGGAGGGGTGATGACATGGAAATTACACATCTCTTCTATGCAGATGATGCCCTGGTTTTCTGTGAGCCAGAGGTGACACAGATCAGACATCTAAGAGCAATCCTTACCATCTTTGAAGGAATCTCAGGACTCCATGTCAACTGGTTGAAAAGTTACCTCTTCCCAATTAATCAGGTAGGTAATCTACAATATCTAGCTGTGAACCTGGGTTGTCAGGTAGACTCTCTCCCTACAAAGTACTTGGGGATGCCTTTGGGGGCAAAAAACAAGGAACTGGAGGTTTGGAATGAGGTGATGGAGAGATGTGAGAAAAGGCTTTCAAGATGGAAAAGTCAGTACTTATCCCTAGGTGGTAGGTTGACTCTTATCAAATCAGTTCTAGATGGAGTCCCTACTTACATGATGAGTTTATTTCCTATCCCCAAAAGTATTGAGAAGAAAATCAACAAAAATGAGAAGATCCTTCATTTGGCAAGGGAACAAAGAAAACAGAGGCTACAATCTAGTGAAATGGGAGACACTCACCTTGAGCTTAAAACATGGTGGCCTTGACTTGAGAAACCTCAGTATCCAGAATCATTGTTTGCTTCAAAAATGGCTTTGGAGATTTTGCACTGAAGACAGGACCCCATGGAGGAGATTTATAGCAGGGAAATATGGTTTGCTTACTCAATGGGCTACTGAGGAGGTGATGGGGTCTTTTGGGTGCAGTGTCTGGAAGACCATCAGAAGATTGTGGCCACAGTTCAACAATAATATCTACATCAAAGTGGGTGGTGGTTTAACGACTGACTTCTGGAATGAAATATGGATAGGGGATGACAGTTTGAGGAACTTATTCCCACACCTGTACACTCTCAGTTTACAAAGATATTTCACTGTTGCTCAAGTCTGGAGTCAACAAGGGTGGAACTTAGCATTCAGGAGGGCTCTGAATGACTGGGAAATTGGAGATGTAGCCAGACTATTGGAGGTTTTAAATATCTCCCGAGGTATGTCTCAAAATGAGGACAAACCAATCTGGAGGTTGCATAACAAAGGAGAGTTCACAGTTAAATCATGCTATCGGAGCATGAATGGTAACCAAACAATGATAGATAATTGGCCTTGGAAGCTAGTGTGGAAGACAAGAAGCCCCCTAAAAGTGTCTTGTTTTACCTGGTTGGTCATAAAAAAAGCTTGCCTTACTCCTGAGGTATTACAGAAAAGGGGTATGCAGATTTGTTCAAGATGCTTCATGTGTGAGCAGAAAATAGAGATTAACAATCATCTGTTCATGCATTGCAAAACAGCCTCGAATTTGTGGAATATGTTTTTATGTATACTTGGGGTTAGCTGGGTGATGCCAAAGACGACCCTTGAACTCCTAAAGAGTAGGACAGGAATAGGCAATAGAGGCAAGAGTGAAGACTGGTGGAAAACTATCCCAGCCTGTATATGGTGGACTTTATGGAAAGAAAGGAATGCTAGGTGCTTTGAAGATCAGAAGGAAAATTTCCAGAAGATAAAAATGAAGTGTTTAAGTCTTATGTTTTTTTGGTGTAAACAAGAATTAGTAGGGGAGGTCACAGAAATAGTAGATTTTATAGGAAACTTGTAATTCTGTATATCTTTTTGAGGGTGTGCCCACCACCCTGTGGAATGTAAGTTTCCAATTCATCATCTCTTGGATAATGAATTTGCTGTGAATACAAAGTTCCCCTTATCTCCAATTATCTCTTGGTTTTCTAAATTGGACAAGTTAAAATGAACATCTATTTTTATTATAGTGGACAAGTAAAAATAGATGGAGGAAGTATATTAAAGAACTCAAAAGTCACAAATTCAGTACTCTTAAACGTATTTTATTCTATTTATTGCATTTCATTAGCATTGTAATTCCATATCAGTTATAAACATTTATATTTTGAAAGGAAATAGGACTTCTCATACAAGTACTTGCACCGCGGTTTCAACTGCTTCAAGTACAGGGAACTGGTATGGAGCACATACTGTCCACATTTCTAGAGCAATTGTGCAGGGCTTTGCTTTTGTGCTACTTTTAATAAGAATTGAAGTCTTATGATGGAGAAGATGGTGAGGTGATTTTGAGATTGGCTATTGGATTTTATTCTCTTATATTTTGCTTTGAATGGTGCTTGCACTTGCTTATAGGTAAAAGGTGGGATGATGACTTTGACGAGAGAGCTCACGACACTAAAAGGGTTTGATGGAGGATATTTTATCATTTTGATTACTTAATTTCGATATTTTTAATCAATATATGGTTATACCTAGGGCTGGGCGTTCGGTTTTTACGATTTTTCGTTAGGGTATACTGAACACCAAACGAACTATTTTGGTCCAGTTCGATTTTTTTCATGTTCTGTTTGGTTCAGTTCGATTTTTTTAATTCGGTTTTTTCAGTATAGACCTTATTAATGGGATATTTTTCTACTTGTAAAATAGGCTACTTTTTTATTATTATTAAAAATAGATTATTTTATATTTTTCTGATTTAAAATAAATGTTCAATAAAAAATTAATTCCTGTTACTGAATGCTGTCATCCTTGACTATTTTGTTTCCATCATCCTAACTTGACTATATATACTAGAACATTTTACTACTAATAAATGGTCATCGCTCTGTAACTAAGATAATAGTACTAGTCCTATTCCTATATATAATATAGCAACAGTGTCTATATATGCCTTTTCTTTTAGTTTTCTATTCCTTGTGTCCTCTGTTTTTCCTTCGGTGTGTGGTGTCTTCCTCCGAATCTTTTAATTTCACTAAACTGTTTCATTTGTGTTCTTCATGTGGTTTATGCAGTAGCTGTGTCTACTTTGATGAACTTAGAATCTTAAATTTCTTATAGTGTACCGTCAACCGTGTAGTGATGAAACCAGTATTTAAGGTGAAAACATCAGCGAAGGTCACTTAAGTTTATAAAATTTCGGTTAAACCGAAATCCTAAAACCAAAACCGAACCGAACACCGAAATTCTAGAAAAATCAGAACCGAAACCGAACCGAAAAACCGAATTAGATCGGTTCGGTCCGATTTTTCGGTTTTTTTATTTTTATGCCCAACCCTAGTTCTACCACATTACGGTGGAATGAAAATTATACAAAAGAGTCATGTATAAAATCATACCAATATATATTAGCTACTCCCCTTGTTTCAATTTGTTTGGCTTGAACTAACTAATGTTCAGTCATCGGTGTAAATTTGGATATAGAATTTTTGTTTTTTTTAAATAAAATTTACATATTTAGAAGCTACAAAAAAAGTACTATAAATTACAATAATTAACAATTCAAAAAGTTTAGAGAATATCTGAAAAAGATCATGATCAAAGAAAATATCCTTCGATTTTGACTGTTCAAATAGTAGCTAAGAAAAACCAATTGAAACGGATGGAGTATATATCAAAACTAAATGGCAACCAAATGTTATATAAGCCAATATTGTACAATGTAATCAAGTACCTTTAGACGACTAATTAAACTAACTCTTAAATGGTGGAAAATTAGAAAATATATATAAAACTAATTTCCAAATAATAAAAAGGATTAATAGTGGAAAATTTAATCTATTGTATTTGAGAACTAAAAAGTATCTTTTTAAAGATATTTTTTGTATTCAAAAATTAGTATACAAATTATTTTATATATGGAATAAGGTTTTTAATGACGCGTGAAGTGCGGACAAATTTACTATTTTTTTTTATAATCGAAAAAACCCAGAGGGTCAGTGGCGTACGATTTGACACTCGGTGGATAACGGGACTGCCCCTATATCCTTCTCCACTTAAATACCAAGTTTTTGTCCACAACGAGATTCGAACCCGTGACGTGCACCTAACTCGCACATCACTAGTTGCGCTCTTACCACCAGAACAAAGCCCTAGGGGCCAATTCATCATAGCACAATTCTTGAGAATATAACTTACACAATATTCTTAATAGTTATCTTGACTTTCAACATTTTACATGCCACCTTTCGTTGTTGTCTAAAATTTTATAGCGATCTTATCAATATTTGGTACAAGCTCTGACATTTCTTCATTCATCAGACAAATCATTTAGTTTAGCTTCCAAATTGTTGTTAGATTATCCTATATGTTACACTATCATACTGCTCATGTAAACTACTAAATGTAATGTTTCCATCACAACATATGCCAAAGTGATTTGTAATCCAAGTCAAAATTCATCTAAATCTTTGTTACCTTGACACTTTTTTTTGATAAAGTTAACAGTTTTATAGACAAGAAATACACCAGTAGTGTACTTGAGCAGTAATTACATAAGTGTAGAGGGAAACACCAAAAAACTTCTATCACCTACAGGCTACACCCTCATAAATTATCTAAAAAAAGAGTAATTTCCCCCATCTCATTAGGAAGGGTTTGTATACACCAAAAATAAAGTGTCACCAAGCAGTTCATCTTCAAAATCTGGAAAGGGATGCTCTTGTTTTCAAAGCATCTCTGATTTCTTTCCTTCCAAATTGTCCACCAGATGCAGGCAGGGACAATCTTCTCTCCTTATACCCTGACATATATCCTTCTTTGTTCCAGCATGCTAACATATCTGAAGTATTTTTTGGCATGGTCCATCTTATACCCCTAAGGTTAAGGAAAATCTGCCAAAGCTTTGTTGTCACCTTGCAATGTAAGAAAAGATGGTTTGTTGTCTCTGTTTCAGTTTCACAAAAAAAGCACCTAGAACATAACTGCCTCCCTCTTTTCATAAGGTTTTCTTGTGTTAGAACAGCTTGCCTGGCCACTAGCCATGTAAAACAGGCCACCTTGACAAGTATCTTGACTTTCCATATCATTTTCCATGGCCACGTCCCTTGGTGAACAAGTACTACTACTTTTACGCCTCAATCCAAAACTAGTTGGAATCAATATATGAATCCTCATTGTTTGTCTTGCTCCATTTCTGTTTCATCTAATATTCAATAATTTAGAAATACTCTCTCACATCCAAGCGATGATACAATGGTGCCCCTTGCTATTTTTTCTCACATTTGTGTGCCAGTGTAATGCACGCCCACATCAACATGTCCCAATTCTGTATTGTGAGAAGTTATCATACATTAACCTAGGTGCTTTAACCAAGATAAAAGCAAATATTATAAGATCTACAGTACCCATCATCTTCTTTTTTTCATGTTTCATAAATAATATAATTCATCCTGCAGTAGACACCAATTACAAGGTAAAAAGGTATATCGAGGCTTTCTAAGTAATCAAATGATCTAAGTAATCAAATGATCACAGAAGTCAAGTTCCAATCTGACTGGTTATTATAAGATTTACGGTACCCATCCTCTTCTTTTTTTTTCATGTTTCATAAATAATATAATTCATCCTGCAGTAGACACCAATTTCAAGGTAAAAAGGCATATCAACAACCAACGGCCCAGAAACCAAAAGATTAAACAAAAGAACTGCAATTCGTGAACATACCAGAATGTCAAAATATATAGCAGTATCCTGGCCAGATTTTCCAGTGGAATTTGTCGCCTTGCCTTTGGGCAGATCTGTAGAAGTTCCGGCCTTAAGCAGAAACGCAAGCATATTTTCTCCAAGATGTTGAAGAGAACCAGGCTTCAAAAGCTTTAATTTGTCATTCTGCATGCAAAAGGCACCACATTTGTAAAATAAAATAAGAGACTCCCAGTTAAAAGCAAAAAAAAGCCTAAAGAAGCGACAAGTCTATTGGGGCATTAAGCCAGAAGAAACACCTTCAAACTAAAGCGCACAATTTACACTGATTACCTAACAATGGGAATATAGCTTGTAACATCAAAACTAATTACACACAACACTCTCTCTCCAATTTATGTGGGCACTCTTTCCTCTTTAGTCAGTCCCCAAAAAAGGACATCTTTCTATAGTTAGTACAATTTAACTTAAACTTCTCATTTACCCTTAATGAGATGATTTATGGTCACAATATTTCTATGGCTAATTTTAGACCACAAGTTTTAAAAGGCTTCCTTTTTCTCTTAAATTTTGTGCCAGTCAAACACTCTCACATAAATTGGGACTGAGGGAGTACTAATTGTGATATACAACATACAAACATGAAAATATTAATTCCACGACTCAAGTAGAAATCATTAAAATGTTAATTCAAAAACCCATTAAATGAAAATATCATAGTTTTTTTTTTTGATAAGGCAAGATTTTATTGAAGACAGTATCAAGCTAATCATGTGAAATTACAATGAAAAAGCTGGACTTCATTACATTAAAATCCTAAACAGTCTAGCAAGTCCAACAAATTATGAAGATCTAGAACATTTCTATCTTTTCAGCTGCTCCTTTTTGCCTTCAAAACACCTCATATTTCCTTCTTTTCATATAGTCCAAGCTATGCACAGAGGAATAGCTCTCCACATTTACTTTAGGGACATGCAGATTCCCAACTTTCTAATATATTCCTCAACTTCATAGGACTTGCCCATTGGATGCCAAAATTAGCCATGAATATGGTCCAAGACCTGCCAGGTAAAATCACATGATTTCTCACACAAGTAGTTGCACAGGATCCAACCCCTTCTCATCAAATTTTCTTGTGTCGGACATACTTCATGAGACACCAACTAACCAAAAAAGGCAACTTTTCTTGGGACCACTGTTTTCAAAGACGTTTCGGGGAGAATTCTCGGGCGGCGCGTACCAAAAACGCTCTGGGATGCAAATAAAAGGTGTAGATTCATAGGGCGTATACCTTAGAATTTGGGGCGTAAGCTCCGCGCGTAAAAGCGTACGCCCCGGGCGTTAATTTTATTTTTATTATTTTAGAAGTATTTTTGCTAGGATGTTGCGATGAGGAGGTGTGAGAGATTGGCTATGGATGGTTTCAAGAGAGGTAGAGGTAGACCGAAGAAATATTGGCGAGAGGTGATTAGACAAGATTTGGCGCAGTTGCGGCTTACAGAGGACATGACCTTAGATAGGAAGGTGTGGAGGGCTCAGATTAGGGTAGCCGGTTAGTAGGTAGGTCTGCTTCATACTAGCAGGTAGGATTGCAGTGTCTTGTGCACTAGTTAGTAGTTGTAGGTCTACTCTGGTAGTTTCGTGTTCTTCAGTTTTGTTGCTTTCTTAGGGTTTCATGTGGTTCGGGTATAGTACTATTTTGTTATAGTTTACTTCTGTGATTACCGGTTGTCCTTTTACTATGTATATCTCCTGTACTTTTATTCCAACCTCTTATGGTCCTTTTTGGTCTTGAGCCGGGGGTCTATCGGAAACAGCCTCTTTACTTCATCTGAGGTAAAGGTACAGTCTGCGTACATTCTACCCTCCCCAGACCCCACTTTGTGGGATTACACTGGGTATGTTGTTGTTGTTGTTGTAAAAGTATTTTTGCTATAAATCATGTTTTTTTAATATTGGTTTAATGATATTTATACTTTATGCTATTATGTTTTAATGTTGTAGTGATTTTTTCTAAAATGTGTAAATAAAGAAAGCAACTATCATAGAAAATGACACTGCTATAAATAATTTTTTGGATAATCATGCTTGAAATTGATATGATAGAGATTTCATAGCACTATGTTTTTGAGGCAATTTATTCATTTTTTGTCACTACTCTCACACTTTTTATCCTTCTCCTTCTTTGAAATATATAAATAATAATCAATACAAATATTAGGTGAGGGTGGGAAGGACTAGTAAATGTGAAGATGGATGATGAATTCATTTTAAAGATTATCTAGGTTATTATCATATTTTGTGTTGTTATCTTTCTCAAGTAATAATTATAATATTTTTTCTATATCATTGATGATTTATTTATAGAATTATTGAAAATTTTACTTTTTCTTATTTTCTTAGTAATAAAATTATAAATTTGAAGATATATGAGAGATACGCCACATAGATCCATGGGACTTACGCCCCGTGTCTCGAGGCTTACACCTCGCTCCGTACTGCATAAAATGTCTCGCCTCGTACCCCCGCCTTTTAAAACACTGGTTGGGATTGAAGACGTCCAAATCATATTCCATGGACACTCTTGTACTTGCATTGACGGATCAGCATTGAGTATTTTATAGAATGAGTTGACAGTAAAAGAACCTTTTCTATTGGCTTTCCAGAACAGGCCATCTTCTTTTTCTGGAATTAACTTTACTGATTGCATCTGCTGAATAAATACATCAACTTCCTGCATTTATCTGTCAAAGAGGTTCCTTCTGAATTCAAAGTTCCGTCCAACATCAGAGAATATATCTGCTAAAAAGGACTTCAGAATTATTGGCCAGTCTATGTAAGTGGGGAAATTGGTCTTTCGGCAAACCAGAACCATCCCAACTATCTTCCCAAATCTCTTGCCCATTGCCCACCATCAAGCCAACATCCTTCTTGAATTCCTCCCAAAGGCAGCAAATCTGTCTCCAACCATCTACTCCATTTGGAGTCAAAACTACTTTAGGTGCCCAGAAGCCTTCTCTCCGATATTTGACATCAACCACCGCTTTCCAAGAAGCTTCTTTCCCATCATTTAACCTCCATAGTAGCTATTCACAAAACAAGGTCTGATATCCCAGAGAGGAAATCTAATACTCAATTAAGAGTTGAGAGTTTCAATTAATTAGCCATAGTCATTTACGTATAACTGCTTTAGTAACAACATTGATAATCAGCTTTAACTGACGCATATCTGGAGAGAAATTCTGATACTCAATTAGCAAAAGGCCCTATTCTATCCTCCTCTTTCTCTTTTTTCATCCAATAAATCAAACTCAAAGAAGGGACGGCCTCTTGCTCGAAGCGCTTTGCACATTACTATCTGAAGTACATTCTTCATGGAAGTTGCTTTACTTCACCCATACAAAGGAAGGACCCACCGTTTTGCATCGTGTCATCACTTTAAGTGACAGATCAATCACTTTATAACACTGGAGTCACCTGATACTGTTTTTATCCCTGTAAATAGAAGAGGAGGTCCATGAAATCCATTTCCAGTTTGCACATCAGCAAAGTAGTTCATAATGAGGTTCAAAGTCCCATCAGCAGTTTCCTTGATTTGGTATAGATAATACTAGAAGATCTAATCAGCTTTCTTTCTGAATGCGAACTTTCCTACAGTATGTCTTATCAAGTACTTCCATATATTATGATGCTTGAAACTCTTAGTACCCCTAATGGAGAAAGTCATACGGATAACTATGAGCATCAGCCATGGAATGAGCTAATATGTTCTGCTGACATGAGTTGATAGACAACTTCCACATGAAACATGGGGCCTCAGGTACAACAGAAATTGCACAATTATTTATGTAAAAAAAAATTACAGAAGATTCTCTTTAAAGTCCCATACTTACTCAAACATGTTAAAATTCCAAGACAACAAATTGAAAAATAATGAACGACTTTGATGATTAGCATGCTATCTGAAATATAAGTGTTGCAAAATTGCCTTTTTTAGTATGCAGTAAGTAGATATATTAAATTGCCATTAAGGTAGTATAATAGTTCATTGGGAGGCATATTGAATACCTTTGTGTGGTATACAGCAGTATTATCAGCATATGCAAAGTCCAGGCCAGAAAGGCCAGCAAGTTCTTGGTACACTTGGAAATCAGTAGCAGATTTTATTGCCCCAGATTTAAATATATCCTGCAGCACTAAAGATAGTGAAATGTAAGTTCAGACTTCAGAACCTCAACCCAGAGGGTATATACTAACACAAATGGTGCATCAAGGACTTCAGGAAATATATTTCTCTTTGAATAATGCAAACTGACCTGTGCAACTATTTGACCAGATGGAAATTTTGCTGCCAAGGCAAAATTTTCAATTGCCCATGGCTGAGGACCAGCCTGTTAATTAAAGAACAATAAGTGAGATAAAAATAAGAATCAAAGATAAAGAAAAGGTACTTTTGATATATTGATTAATTGAGGAAAAACGTTTTTGAAAAGAGGAAGTCTCTAAAAAGACCTCCCTTTTGATCATAAATAAGTTCGGGCATGTTCATCTACAAAGGAGAAACATATGCATGCAAGTCTAATCAAAATTAGCTCATCACAAAAAAATTGGAGGAAAAACAAAGCAAAGCAGCATCTTGTTTTATTTCATAAACATCCATACACCACCTGTTCAGTAACCAAATGAAAAGTAGAGACAGAAAAGGACCGTAACAATAGATACAAACCTGAAAAATTCCCGACTTCCCTCCAACACCCATGGCCTCCAAGTCAATAGCCAGTGTTACAGTATCACTCCAAGAGTGCTGCATCAATGAAATAACTATGCAAGTTAACAGAATTCATAATTCGATTTTAAATGTTAAGGTTTAGCAGTTAATTTCTGCTATTGATACTACATCACTTGTGAGTGCTGAAAATAGCCATTCAGTCAAAATGCATAAATATATCCTAAGTAGCATAGACATGAACACTAGTGTTATGTCATACATGACATGGAGTGGTGCAGAAAAGAAGACAAAAATCTTGAGAAAGTGGATACAAGCAGAATAGGGCATGAAATTATAATTATGTATGTAATACTTAATATATCAATTATATACCAATAAGTTAAGAACTTGCAGAAGAAAACTGAAAAGAACTCCCTCCAATTCCTAGGTTATACATCAGATAGAATAAACTCGAGTCATTCACCATCATGATAAAGATTAAGAAGCATCTATAGAGTTCAAATACTAACAAGAATAAAGTATAATATTAAATGTCTAAACTGAGTTGCAAGGCATCATCCTCGTCCTTTCCTAGTAGGAGTTAGGATTTGGTACTATAACAACCCAACTCCTCATTTTGAATATTTGTGTACCCATTCCTTGATTTGAGACTTCCCATTATGTATTGGGACTTGTTGGTATTGTTCGGGTAGGGACCCCAAGGGGCTGGGGTGAGTTTTGTGCAAGAAATACCACATTTGGACAGTGCAGATTTTATTTTTTGCTGATATCTGGTACACCGCGAGAAAGTCTCGCAATAGCGAGGTGCTGGTCAGACGTGAATCGCAAACGCGATAGAGGGAGTCGCGGCCGTGAAGGGTAAGACTGGTATTGACCTCGGTATACTGGCTTCCGCGAACGCGAAGCAGTGCCTACAAACAGATGAGTAGGTGACTCACTGATCTGTGATCGCGTGAGGCCTCTCACGAACGCGATGAAGTACCTGTACAGATATAAAAAGGACAGAAATCGGGATTTGAGATTATTTCATAATTTCTTAATATCTGGAGCTCAGGTTGAGGCAATTCAAGAAGAGACTTTGTCTACAAACATTTGGTGAGTGTTCTTTTTAAAAAAAATTGGTAACTGTATAATTTATATAGAATGAACAAAACAGTACATGGGTTGTACAGAAACCATATTTACAGAGGAATGCTCAAATTCTACTATCCTACACTTCTATATTGAGTCCAAAGCATCAATAATAAAGACAGTATCATTTGAGTAGATCTGATTGCATCAAAAACACAGAAGCAAATGAAGTTCAGTTTGATCTTTTGCACTCCATTCTCAACATTCTCAAAACATCTGGAGTTTCTTTCCTTCCAGATTGTCCACCCTATCCATGCAGGGATAAATCTCCATCTACTCATGTCCTTTGCCTTAAGATATTCTCCATAGTTGTGCTATTATCTTGCAGTGAAGGAAGAGATGGTTAACTGTCTCTAATTTCTCACCAGACAAAAAACATCTTGAGCATAGTGGGGGATCCCTCTTTTCATCAAATTGTCTTGTGTAAGGGCTGCTTCTTTGGCTAGTGTCCACACAAAACAAGCTACTTTGTGAGGGATTTTGCTTTTCCAGATATGTTTCCATGGCCAATTAGCCATCTGTTGGTTAGGAGTATTCATCATCTTGTAAGCTGCATTCACCTTAAAGCATCCCCCGTTGTTACCTAGCAACCAAAACAAGTCATTCCCTGTTTGTAGCCCACTGAAATCCTCCATAGCACAAAAGAAATCAGCCACTCTTTGCACTTACCAGTCATGATGTCTTCTGAAAATAATGTTCCATCCTTGGGGTGACTACACCTCTGCAATGGTTCTTTGTTGATGAAGAACTAAATTAATGACATCAGGAAAAATTAACTCCAGAATGCCTTTCACATGCTAGTTATCCTTCCAAAAGCTAGTTTTACTTCCATCAAATACCTTGGTTCTGGAATTGGCCTTCAGTTCATACCACAGGACTCTAATGAATCTCCATAGACTAACCCCAAAAGGTGTAGTGACCTCCTTAGTCATCCAACTGTCTTCCTGTCCATATTTAGCTCTAATGACATTACAACACAAAAGCTTATTCTCACTGGTGAACTTCCACAACCCATTTCATTCTCATTGGGTGAGTGTTCTAAACACCTATTTTGATATATATCATTAATTCCAATGGGTTACTATGCCAAAAACATGGATTAAAGAAGTGAAATTGGGGGAAGTTGACCTAGGTGTAGAATCATGTAATTTGAGGATTTGAACATCGAAACAGACTCAAATTAGGAACCTAACTATAGATTTGGACTCGTAGGGTTATGTGTAACTTGGAAAAGTAATTTATTTCAGTGTTTGACCACAAAACTCAGGGTTGACCTTTTGTGTTAACTTTGACTTTTCCCTAGTTTTAAAATATGAAATTAACATCAATGAATTTGTCTAACCTCATGGAGTACTCTTTTGAACAGATCAGGCTCATGTGGTAGATATGGAACATGGGAAAGAAGTTCACGAAGGATGAAGCTAATTTGGACAGAGGTAAGTTAAGGTTTTGACCTCAATGAAGGAATTTCCCAAAATTGATACTATTTTACACATACTATGAATATGGAAGTACCGTATGTATGAAGTGGCAAGCATATATGTGGATACCGAGATTATAAATAATATACGAGGTATAGCTTGTTATGGACATACATGTTTTATTGTGTTCTATCAATGGCATGACTACTTTGAGCATTCTATCATGCTAGAATAAAGTTATAGGCATCGTATTTTTTGCTAGTCTAACATTATGAGCTATATGTATGTTGGATTACATGATTGGTTGTTAGTCATGACTCATGCACTGTACATATGTATTACATGCACCACACATATATATTATGATTTGCATATTTGTTTTCACACCTGGATACAGTTATAGCACGTGAGTTGACTATGTGACATGTGGATACGGATTTGTCCCTCATGAGTCACTATATACCTCAATCTCCACAGATTGGGAGGAGATGGCTCAGATGTGTTGCAGGTCCCTCTACCCAGATTGACTTCGGATCACACGCCTATTTTTCTCACCTAGATGCGGTTATAGCATGTGAATTGACTGTGCGGCGTGTGGATAAGGGTTTGTCCCTCATGAGTCACTATATAACTCAATGTCTACAAATTGGGAGGAGATGGTCCCAGATGTGTTGCAAGTCCCTCTACCCAGATTGACCTTGGATCACATGCATATTTTGCCTATAGGTGTAGAAGGAGTTTGCGTATTCCGTTTAGGTTCGAGAATATGTGGCTCAGAGCACCAGACTTTGTTGATAGAGCAGCTGCTTGGTGGAACAGGTATGAAGTAGTTGGGACACCTTTCTGACTTGCTAGCAAGTTGAAAATGTTATAAGGAGATATAAGGATGTGGAACAATGAGGTGTTTGGGAGGGTGGAAGTTAAAATGAGGGAATTAATAAATGAGGTGGGGGAGATAGAGCATGCGGAAGGGTTGATGGGATTATTATAGAGGAAGAAAGTTAGGAAGGAGGAGGCGAAGGGGGCGTTTGCCGCCTTAACGGTTGCTCAAGAGACTAGTTGGAGGCAAAGATCGAGGACGTTGTGGTTGAAAGAAGGGGATTCTAGTACTAAATTCTTTCATAGGTTGGCAGAAGCAAATAGGAGGAGGAACTCCATTGAGCTTCTAGAGGTGAACGGAGAGGTGAAAAGAGAGGTGTATGAGGGGGAAGAGGATGTGAAGGGGGCCATCTCTGGTAATTATGAACATTTGTTTAAGGAAGAAGTTAGCTGGAGACCTAAATTATGGGGGGTTAGTTTTTAGTCAGATAGGGGAGGGGTCGAGGGAGTGGTTGGAAAGGGCTATAGAAGAAGAAGTGGTCTGGGATGCGATGAAGGGGTGTGCGGAGGGAGGACAAGGCTCCGGGACCCATCAGTTACACTTGAGCTTTTTTCCAACAGTGTTGGAGGATAGTCAAATGTGAGTTGATGGAGACCATTGCAGAATTCCAAGATACTGGAGAGTTTGAGAAAAGTTTGAATGCTTCTTTTATTACCATTGTACCAAAGAAGGAAGGTGTGACGAGCATAAAGGATTTTAGACCTATTAGCCTGGTAGGAAGTATTTATAAGATTTTATCTAAGGTGCTTTCTAATAGACTAAAGAAGGTCTTGGATAAGACATTGTCCTCTTCTCAAAATGTTATTGTGGAAGGAAGACAAATTCTGGACGTAGCTTTGGTGGCAAATAAGGTGGTTGATTCAAGAAATAAGAGAGGGGTTCCGGGTATTTTATGTAAGTTGGACCTTGAGAAAGCTTACGATCATGTAAATTGAGAGTCCTCGGATTTCATGATGTTGAAGAAGGGCTTTAGAGAGAAATGGAGGAGATGGATCAAGTTCTGCATTTTTATGGCCAAATTCTCTGTTTTGGTAAATAGTAGTCTGTGAGGTTTCTTTGGGAGTTCGAGGGGCTTGAGACAAGGGGATCCTTTATCACCTATGTTATTCACTTTGGTAATGGAAGCTTTGAGCAAAATGATGGATAGGGTGGTCAGTAGAGATCCTTTGAAGGGTTTTAATGCTTCTATTAGAGGGGATAGCAATGTGACTGTTACACATCTTTTATTCACAGATGATACCCAGGTAGATCATTTGGGACAGATACTTATTTGGTTCCAAGTTGTGTCAGACCTGAAGATCAATCTCATAAAAAGTTCACTACGGTGAGAGTAGTGAACAATATTGAGGAGATAGCGCAAGTATTGAATTGCAAGGTGGGTACACCACCTCTTACTTACCTGGGAATCTATGTTGCTCGGACTCTTCGAAAATGTCAACGGGTGCGTGTCGGATTCGCCAAAAGTAGTGTATTTTTGGAGAATCCGACACGGGTGCGGCATCAAAAGTGAAGAGTCCGCACAACTTAGCTGGGAATGCCTTTGGGTAGCAAAGATTTCATTGTATGGAATCCGATGATTGAGCGAGTAGAAAAGTGTTTAGCGGGGTGGCAAAAGAGGTACTTGTTGAAAGGGGGTAAATAAAATTTTCATCAAAAGCACTCTTTTCTAGCATTCCTACATGCTTCATGTCACTTCAACAGGCTCCGGGCAAAGTGACCGAAAGGTTGGAAAGACTTCAATGTAACTTTCTTCGGGACTCAGCAGAAGGCAAAGATTCATCTTGTGAATTGAAGAGTTGTCACTTCTTCAATGGAATGGGGAGGACTTGGAGTAAAGGATCTCAAGGTGTTCAATAAAGCTCTGTTAGGGAAGTGGAACTCTGGAGATTTGGGGTGGAAGAAAATGCGTTTCGAAAGGGGGTGGTAGCGGAAAAATATAGTATGGTGGACGGTTGCCGGAGAACTAGGAACACTGTAACTCTGTTTGGGTGCGGTTTGTGGAGGAGTATCATGAAGGGTGGAGGACTTTTGTGGACATATTTCGTTTAAGGTTGGGAAAGGAAGCAGAATTAGTTTTTGGGCGCATAAATGGTGCTGGGAGATCGAGTTAAAGGAAAGCCTTTCCTAGTTTATATCGCATTTCATGCCAAAGAGAGATGACAGTCCAACAAATTGGAAGGTCTCATGAGGGTGTATTCCATTGGGACTTAAGATTCATAAGGAACCTGCAGGATTGGGAGAGGGAAGAATTCCACAATTTGATTGAGTTATTGTATGGGCTTGATACACCAAACAACTCATCGGATGTATGAAAGTGGCAGGAGAGTGGAAATGGTTTATTCACTGTTAGCTCTTTTTATAAGAGGTTACTAATGAGAGAGGAATGTTTTTTCTCCAATGACTCCATTTGGATCCCTAGAGCTCTGAGGAAGATTAGTTTTTTTGTATGGTTAGCAGCTAGCGGTGCGAGGTTAACAGCGGAGAGTCTGAGAAAGAGGAGGATTACCTATGTTACTTGGTGCTTTTTGTGTATGAGTTAAGGCGAAAATGTAGATCACCTTATTTTGCATTGTAAACTAGCCGGTTATGGAGGGTGGCCCTTAATTGGTTTGGGATGCAATGGGTGATGCTGGGTACAGTGAAGGAAGCTTTGCAAAGTTGGACCCATAGAAGGGGGAAGAGAAGCTCGAAGGCATGGCGCGTTGCCCCATTAGCAATCATGTGGTTCATTTGAAAAGAAAGAAATAGAAGGGCCTTCGAAGGGGTGGAACTAGATTTTGTAAAAATGGAAAGTAGTGTTTTGTCTCTAGGTTCTTTTTGGTGTACTTATGAGGTCCCTATTTGTATAGAGGATTGGATCTCTTTTGTTGAAAACCATCAAGAACCTCGTACAATGTGCACGCAGGATTGTTTAGTGTTGGGAGCGTTGGAGTTGAATAAATGTTTGAGCAAGTATCATGCATTCCTGATTTCTGACTCGTGATCATGCATTTCGTACAAATGTTTACATGTGCATATTTACTCATGTTGTATTTCTGAATGCTACTTATGTGCTTCATTTTTGTCAAGATTATATATCTATTGCACGGGTTATTAGAATGAGTATTTTCAGACCAACCCTTGCAACTACTTTGTTGAAGGCGGCCGATGATATTTACCAAGTATGTGTTGGTTACTCGTAAAACATTTGCTGCACTCTGTGCAAATACTAATACTGATCTAGGTACCAATAAAGCCAGGAGTAAGCTCGGAGCTGATTAGAGACTGTCGGGGTGAGCTTCTAGGTCCTTTTCGCAACACCTTAAGAGTTCCCCTCCCATTTTTCTGTACTATACTTCATTTTAGATAGGACTGTAAGACTGAGGCAGTTGTATTATTCTACTTTCTTAGATGCTCATGACTTGTACCACCTGATCGCGGGGGTTGTTTTAGTTATTCCGCGTTGCATTGGATTTTGACATATGATTTTATGGCATCTTCCAATTTTTACTTATCAAATTTTATGATAATATGGTGTTCATTGACCTAGAAAAAGCATATGACAAAGTCCCTAAAGGAGTTCTATGGAGATGTTTGGAGACTAAGGGAGTACTCATAGCTTACATAGGGCGATTAAGGACATGCACGATGGAGCCAAGACATGGGTGAGGACGGTGGGAGGTGACACAGAGCACTTCCCAGCCGTGATGGGCTTGCATCAGGGATCACCTCTTAGCCCGTTTTTATTCTCTTTGGTGATGAATGAACTAACGCGACATATCCAAGGGGAGGTACCATGGTGTATACTTTTCGCAGATGACATAGTATTGATTGACGAGACACGCAACGGAGTTAATGGTAAGTTTTTTTCATGAGAAGGTAATGGTTGTATGTATTAAGCACAAATTAGTACAATGTACTGAAACCATATATACAAGTTGGAGATTTGGAGATAGACCCTTGAGTCTAAAGGGTTCAAGTTGAGTAGGACTTAGACAGAGTACTGAGAGTGCAAGCTCAATGACGCAACCCACGAGGCAAATGTGGAATTTTCATGATATACCAATCAGAATGGAGGGTCCTACCTACGTACATGATTGATAGAATCACTACATAGGTGTGGCGGTCAACTTGATGCCTTCTAGGTCCTTCAACCACTAAGATTTTCACTTACATTCCCTGGGATTCGTTAACGGAGATAGTGATATCTTTAGGTGCAGCGTGCTAACATTCTGCCTTCCCTTATCTATGGGATCTCTAACACTCGGTTAGAGTCTGGTCCTTACTTAAGGAGATCGGTAGCGTACACCTGCATGAGATGCCCGCCTTTCGCAATAGTTTATAAGGAACCTCGGGTCTCGCAAGGGAGGGAGTGTGCTTAGCTTTTTGCTAATGAATGAATTCCTCTCAAACGACAAAAAGGCCTTGCGGATTGGTACCCAGGTTATTTCCAAGAAAGGAAGATTCAAGTATCTTAGGTGTTGGGTCTGTAATCCAAGGTAATGGCTAGATCGACGAGTATGTTACACACCATATTGGAGGGGGGTGGGTGAAATGGAGGCTGGCATCCGGTGTCTTGTGTGATAAGAATGTGCCACCAAGACTTAAAGGTAAGTTCTATAAAGTGGAGGTTAGACCAGCTAAGTTGAATTGGGCAGAGTGTTGGCCAGTAAAGAACTCGCACGTCCAGAAGATGAAAGTAGCAGAAATGAGGGTGTTGAGATCGATGTGTGGGCATACTAGGAGAAATAGGCTTAAAAACGAGGTTATTCTGGACAAGGTGGGAGTGGCCTCCATAGTGGACAAGATGAAGGAGGCAAGACTGAGATGGTTTGAACATGTGAAAGAAAGATGCTCAGATGCCCCCGTAAAGAGGTGCGAGACGTTAGCTATGGTGCACCTGAGGAGAAATAGAGGTAGGCCGAAAAAGTATTAAGGAGAGTTGATTAGACACGACATAGCTCACTTGCAGCTTACCGAGGACATGACCCTAGTAGGAGAATATGGAGGTCGAGGATTAGGATATAAGGTTAATAGGTAATCGAGCGTTGTCGAGTTTTCCCTATCAGTATTAGTATTAGTACTCTTCTACTAGCTTATTATTCGATTTTTATGTTATTGTATTACCTGTTGTTTTTATTACCTTTTGCCTAGGTTATCGTATTATTTATTATTGCTACCGTTCGAATCTCCATTATTTTCAACATGGCTTCTTCACTACTGTATTTCCTTTTCATATTGTTTTTATGTGTTATTTAGGCCGAGGGTCCATTGGAAACAGCCTCTCTACCTTCACAAGGTATAGGTAAGGTTGCGTACACACGATCCTCCCCAGACCCCACTTGTGGGACTACACTGGTATGTTGTCAAATATATGTTTTAATTTTTTTTCAAACTCATGCTCGCACCTTTTTAAACACAAAGCATGATATATATATATATATATATATATATATATATATATATCTTTGAGGTATACGATACATACATATATATGGGTTTTGCTAACCTACTACATGAAAGTAGTAGGTTAGCATTGTACCCATTAATGCCCCTTTACCACCTTAATTAGAATATATACTTTTAAGGACTTTTCAGTCTTTTACCTAAATTCCCATCTTCCACTGGAAGTAGTTTTCAGTATAAAATTCTCTCTATGAATCTTCTCTCCATTTTCAATCTTACTTGTAATTTATTTACTTATTTTATTAATTCATAAAATATACTATTTTTAAAAAAAATGTCCATCGGTTTGCATCTCGCACCTCAAGGCTTGCTCCTTACTCTATTTAAGGCAAAATATCTCGCCTCACGCCAGCACCTTTTAAAAAAAAATTCGAAGTAGCTCACGCTCAGACTTTTTTAAAAACTAAGTATGACATATATTTTGTGTGGTATATAGGACCAACTACATTAAAATTGAAAATATATTTTCAGTTAAATCGATACTAAATTTGTTTTAAAAAGTAAAGTTAAATTCATATGTTCAGAATGAAGGGGAGACTTGGTGCAACAATAAAAGTTGTTATCATGTGTCCAAGTAGTCATGAGTTCAAGTCGTGAAAATATTCTCTTGCAGAAATGCAAGGTAAGGTTGTGTACATAAGACCAAATGGGGTTCAATCTTCCTCGGACCCCGCACATAGCGAGAGTTTAGTACATTGTGTTGCCTTTTGTTTACAACATGCTCACAATGTTAGAAGATATTAGAAGCAAGCTACGGAAAAAAGAAAGCATATGATAAAGGATGTGAAGCTTAAGTTCATAAGTAAGACCTAGAAATTTATTAAATCAAAAACTACATGTAAGGGCCTTGTGGACTTACGAAATTACACTTACCTCTCTTGTTTCAAATTTTCTTTGTAACAATTATTTTGACATATTATCATTAATGTAGAATTTGATTTGACTAATTTGTTCTTTGTAGTATATCAGTATCTTTTTTTTCTGAAAGACTTCTTACTTGCGAATATTGGTCAACAAACGCTAAGGTGGTTATCTGATGGAGTGAGGGTGATCTTTCAAAGTTACCAGAATAGGAAGAATGATATCAACTTACAACAACATACCCAGTGAAATCCCACAAGTGGGGTATGGGGAGGGTAGAGTGTACGCATACCTTACCCCTACCTTGTGGGGGTAAAAAGGTTGTTTCCGGAGAACCCTCGGCTCGAGTACAGCAAATCAAAGTAGGTATGAAAAGGAAAAATGCCAGTGAAGAAAATATAGCAACTAACAAGGAAGCAGTAACAACAACAAAATAGTGTGATAGCCGAAACACAATAAATCAAAAGCAAGATACTACAAGAATAAGGCTATACAACAGACATCACCAAGCCTAAACCTGTCGAAAAGCAAGACATAGAATGATATCAAATTGTTGAAGGAAAATGGTAGATTGCAATATTTCTGAAACAATAAAAATTTAAGAGGAAATCGGGAAAGAAGCAGCGGATAGCAGTCACAACCTCCTTCCACGCCTCAAAAACAAAAAACTAATTCACTGAGTAAAACTGCCTTTTTCCCAATTCACAAAATCTCTTTTTTTTCATTCTTTTATTAACAGGGGTTGGGGGTTGGAACGTGGGGATGGGGGTGGGGTGGGTTCTTGTGGCAAACTGGCGATGAAGGCACTTGCTTACGGGAGGTGACCATAGTGGCAACACTGGCAAGTCATTATATTTTTAATTTAAGGAAATTTTTCAGAAAAGATGGTTACAAATTATTTAAACCAAAGAATATATTACTAAAATAAATTAGCCAGGTCATACTTATTTTATATTAAGGATAAATAAGTTAAAGGAATTGTTACAAAAAATCAAAATAAGGGAGTTAATCCTAATATCATATACCGCAAGGGAGGTTAGTGTTACGAAATCAAACATGAAAGGAGGTCTCTTAAATTATCCCTAAATGTAATTATAAATGCCCATTAAAGGTTTGAGGTTCAAAACTAACTCAAATTAGTCATTATAAGGAGGGGCATTTTAGTTATTCATGGATTAAATACGGGAATGCTACCCAAACTAACAATACCACGGTGGTTATCGTACTTAATTACCAAAGTTTATACAGTGTATTAAAAAACAGAGGCAAATTTGGGTACCAACTATCAGATTATTCAATCTGGTGCCTGACATGGTGTTCAATCAGCATACTAAAGGACCCCGAACATCTCTTCCTACCAAAAGGATATTGCTGTGTCAGACTACGCACCTTTTGAGAGCAAAACATACATAGTATGAACTACGTTGTTCCCAAAAGCATTTATTGACCACGATTTCATAACATGTTGAAGGCTAATATAAGTCTTTTTCCAGAAATTATGGTATCTCCCAGTAATTTCAAAAGTCCTAAAGCTATGGGTGGGAACTTTAGTTTAAAGTTAGCTTATCCATCCCATGTAAATAAAACAATTGATTACACCCAAATCGCAAATCAGTTGGGTTCGGCTACATGAATCGTATAATATCCACCCCGTAAAAATTATGCCCAGAAATTAATGGTACTTCTTCCACTTAATATGCTCACTTGAAGCATTATCTAAGTTATGCACATTACTATTCATGGGAAACTTCATTTATGAAAAGAAATTATTAAAGGAAAACTTTAGTTTTTAGTTTTCTTACTGTTTCCATGCAAATAATGCCAGAGCTCATAATATTGCAGTGGCTGAAGTCATTTACTCCAGTAAAAGTGGACAAGAAAATAAACTGATACAGGAACAAAAAACTACCTTTTTTTATAAGATGATACTGGAGCAAAAATCTCGAGATAAGTCTTAAAGGGTCAAAAACCTGAGTTATAAAGCTGTGAGCACCATTTAAGCCCTCCTCCTCTCCTGTGTTGAACAAAAAAATTACAGCACTTTTGAACCCATGAGCCCATTGAGACACTCCTCGAGCAAGCTCCAACATAACAGCTACACATGAGCTGCAGTCTCCAGCCCCCTCACTATAGGAAAATAAGCCAACATGATAGGCCAATATTAGCAAGTACCACTTTAACTTTGCATGCAGGTGAAAGCAGATTTTTTTTTTTTTAGAAATGTGAAAGCAGATATATTATTGAATCATTAGATTAAAACAAAAGGTTGTTTTTTGAACTGTCAATAACAGATTAAGATGAAACAGATAACAAATAAAAAGGGTGTGTTATATGTGTTTGGCATCATAGAGAAAGCAAGAAAAAGCCAGCAAAAAACAATAAGTTGCACCCGTTCACAAAGAGCAAAGGCATATACAATTGCAGCAGATCAAGGATTTCGAACCAACCGCACATGTTATCCTCTGAAAAATACTACAAGAAGATAATATAAGACGGCAAGAAAAACCAAACATAAATGGTATGCACATAGAGCCAACTCTCTGCTGATTGTTATTTTGGACTCTTGAGATATGTGAGAAGGAGAATCCCCTAAAAACAATGCTCTCAGGAACCAATATCAAGGAAATCATTTAGACCGTCTTTAGCCAGTTTTTAGTTTTTTTTTCCTTTATTGGGGGTCCAACTCCGGTAGGATGAACGGAGTTAATGCATCTGGGGAAGACAGCATTTACTACAATGCTGGTTTCAAATCGTATGAGATCACTAAATGCCAGTCAGGAGTTGAAGCATGGTACGAATGGACCGAACGCAGCAGGAATTTAATGAGGAGAGTTAGAGTCAGTCATAAAATTCTAAAATGGTTGGTAACGGTCTTTATTGAAGCATCAAAAACACAGGGGAAAGAAGTCAGAAGATGGAAGTCAAAAGATCACATCTCAGAGCTATTTTGCACTCTCAAGTACAACGAAAATGGGAGATACATCAGTTTTATAGCTATTCAAGGCCAGAACAAATCCATCATTATTACACCGGAGAGCTATTACAGAGGAGGGTGGGGAAACATAGCCCACAAAATTGCTAAATTTATCTATGTGCCAGAAATTACACATCAGTTGCTTGAAGCACCTACAAGTCAACTAACAGCATCCTACAAGTCAACTAACAGCATCCTTCAAAGAGGCTTGCAATAGCAGCAGATGGACAACTGAGTCAACGAGGAAGGCACATCTACCAGCAAACAAGAACAGCATCAGAATCACAGGAGACAGACCCACTTCAGAAAAGGACCTTCTGAATAGATGCCTAGTGGGTAGATTTCAGACTTCGGCACAGGAGACCCCAGCTCTAAATGAGGTCAGGATGGGCCTGTAACTCCTGGAAGACAACCGGAGGAATTAATGTCTTCGCAATGAACGATGGGTTATTTTTATTCGAGCTTCCCTCAAAGAAAGTAGCAGAATATGTTTTGAACGCAACCTGGAGCTGGAAAAAGGCGAAGTTGACACTTGACTGGTGGAACCCAACTACGGGTTGCTGGCCGGAGAACATCAACAGAGATTGGGTGTGGGTCAGAATCTTAGAGCTTCCACTTTGTTTGTGGTCGCAGAGAATCTTCAAGAAGATCGGTGACCAGTGTGGTGGCTACATCGAGACAGAGGAGGAGACATCTCTGAAGAATCACTTGCACTGGGCAAGAATCAAGGTGAAAGGGGACGGAAAATCAATTCTGCCGGAGATAGAAGTAACTGCTGAAGGGTTTGTCTTCACTATTCCGATATGGGTGGAGGCGCCGGTCACTTTTAGAGCGGAGAAAGAGAAAACAGAGGTCGATGGTTTTAGACCAGTGGATAATGCAGAGCGCAGACCTATTTTGATGAAAGATTCAGCTTTTGGGGGAGACTAGCCATGTGGGGGCAGCGGAAAACAAGGAAAATTCAAAAAAAGAATCACGTGTAGGTCACATGAAAGGTAAAGGACCCATGTGGGTTGTGGGGGGTTAATTAAAAGAAAGTCTGGGCCATTCTGCAGGCCCAAACAAATCCAATTTTCAGGAAATAACCAAAACGGCCCAAAAGGAAGATATAACTATGGAGATAGAAATTCAAGCAAATATCTCACAATAGAAACCTGCAAGAGTCTACATGATTTTAATTGAGACGGAGAAGGAAAACCCAGTTGATCAGCTCGACAAATCATCAGAGAAAACAATGGCGGAAGGATCAAAACAAGTAGGCGAAGGCGAGACAGCTATCATGCAGATGCAAGATCTGCTCGAAGTAGTGAATCGCATTGGGGATGAAGTTGTCCCTCTCAGGATGAAGTTACCAAAGGAACTGATCAGGATGGTTGACCTTTCTTTCTAAAAGAAAAGCTCTCAGGCACGGTTTCCTAGGGAAAATTTTCAGAAGTACCTTCCGTTCTTCTGAACTCCTCTCCGGTGATCTTACACCATAGGAGTTTCAGCTCTTCACTTTCTTTCTCTCTTCTCTTTCATCTCTTTTTCTTTCTCTGAGATGGATAACAGAATTTTTTTTAGAATGGGAAGAAAATATTATGACCTTACGATTTCCTACTCTGCGTCAGGAGACTGGTACGACTGAGTGGAGAGCACTAGACTCTCAATGAGAAGGATGGTTCTGAGTAAGGCTGCACTTCTATGGCTATGCAAGAGATTTCGTGAAGCTTCTGTCAACAGGGGGAAGAGCTATAAATCATGGAGAATGTAGGGATATTTCTACCTACATTTATTGCACTCAAAAGTTCAATAAATATGGTAGGTTTATTTCAATTATAGCAGTCAAAGGCCATAGCAGGACAGTTATTATTATTCCAGAAAACAAATTCAATGAAGGATGGAGGAGACTTGCTGACAAAATAGAGATCTTCATTAATGAAAAATCAAGAACAAAAGGTGAAGCTATTACACCAGGAGTCCTTTTAAACAAAACTTTTACTGGAAATGGAAATTACAAAGAGGCTATTACAAGAAGTAAATGGGACCAGAAGATGGAAGATGAGCCTCTGATGAAGAAATGCCCGCAAGAGGAAAATGCTCTGCTGCGCAGATGCTTGGTAGGAAGATTCACCGGTGGAGAAGAGGCTCCGACCCGAAATGATATGAGGAGATGGGCAAGCCAAACCTGGAAAGGAATCCCCAATTTACAAGTGTATGATATGAATGGATTTCTCTTCCTGTTCGAATTCCAATCGAGAAGAGACGCGGAGCATATCCTCATGGGTGATTGGAGACGACAAGGCCAAACCCTGAATCTTGCGGAGCATATCCTTATTGGTGATTGGAGACGACAAGGCCAAACCCTGAATCTTGAATGGTGGTCGCCGATGATAGGTGCGCAGCCGGAATCTTTCAAACTCGAGTGGTTTTGGATCAGAGTATTGGGCCTCCCTCTGCATCTATGGAATTCGAAGGTGATGAAAGAGATAGGGGATGAATGTGGAGGTTGGTTGGAAAATGAAGAAGAAACCGAACTAAAAACCCATCTGAGATGGACTAGGATCAGGGTAAGGGGTCCGAGGAACAGGATTCCGACGGAAATCGAAGTGGCTGATGGAGATTTCACTTACTCGCTCCCGATGGGTGTGAGCTGCCGGCGATCTACTGGAAAAAGGAAGAGGAGGAGAGATCGGACCAAGGAGGGGAGAGGAAACTAGGGTTCGGACCTGTTCATAGCTCTGACCAGAGGGTAATTACTTTACACAAAAATGGCGGATCTACAGAAGGGGGAAATATATCGGATATCGATATATCCAGAAAAGGGAAAGGAACAGTTGGCAGCAGTAGTCACATGTCTGGACATGAGGTTTTTTTGAATTTGCAGGACCCACATGTGGGACCCAGAAATTTCACATGTGGTGTGGATTTGAGACCGGAAAAGGACTGAATTGCTGATGGGTCAAATTCTGTTGGGCTCACTTTAGAGAAGCCCATTTATTTAACTCCACCAAAGCCCTTAGCCACTCTTTGAGAAGCAACTCAATTAAACCCAAGAGAAAATAGAAAGCCATTCACAGAACCTTCCGCTGAAGCCATCCAAGAGAGAAGGAACCTGGAGGTAAGCAATTTTATTAATTTTGATGGTGATAAGGAGATTGAGCTCTGCATGAGGGGGAAACATGAAGATAGGTGATGGGGGGGAAAGAAAGCAGATGGGGATCAGCTAGAAAAACAAAATCATGGGGAAATTTTGGTAATTGACAAGGTCATCAAAAGACAAAAACAGAGAGAGGAAGAGGAGATGGATTTTTCTGACACTTTGATAGTCATGTACGCAGAGTCAGACCCAGTTCCACTTCAGATTGACAGCAGCTCACAAGAGGAAGATATGGAAGCAACTGCAACTGAATGGGTACAAACAAACATGATCAATTTAAGCCAGTTGTTTGGAGTTGATATTAAGGGGTGCAGGAAGGAAGCACATGCTTTGCTGATGAAACTGGATCAGAGGAGGGATAAGGAAAAGGGACTGGGAGAAAGCCAGAAGGCCACAGACGAGAACAGTATAGTCCCGAAAGAAGTCAGAAATTTATTCTTTGATATGAATTTCAAGGATGGTGAACCAAGATCCAGTGGGAGAATTCTAACTCTCAAGCAACAATGAGGGTAAAAATACTATCTTGGAATGTAAGGGGTTTAAATGGAGAGAGCAAGAGGGAGATGGTGAGAAAACTATTGAAACAATGGGAGGCTGATATTCTAGTACTTGTTGAGACAAAATTAGAGGGATCAATAGATAACATTTTACAAAGCATCTGGAGTAATAGATGGGTGGGGGTATTAATGAAGGAGGCTCAAGGGAGTAGTGTTGGGATCTTAATACTATGGGATATGAGGGTCTGGAGTGGGGAGTTGGTTCTGAATGGAAACCAATGCTTTACTGGAAAATTCTCAAAGAGTAAATGATGATTTCAGTTGGTATCTCAGTGCAGTATATGCAGACTGCAATAGAGTAAATAGGAGAGTATTATGGAAAGAGCTGCTAGAGATGAAGAACAACATTAACTGGTCGTGGGTAGTGTGTGGTGACTTTAATGTCACGAGATATCCATCAGAAAGAACAAATTGCCACAGACTGACGGGTGCTATGACAGAATTCTAATCCTGCATTGAAGAAATGGAGATGGTTGATCCTCCTTTATATGGAGGCTCCTTTACATGGAGAAAGGGAGAGGATCATAGTTGTGCTTCCAGAATTGACAAATTTCTTCACTGTGCAGAGTGGGGGGGAGAATTTCACTCAGATAATACAGAGCAGTCTTCCTAAAATCACCTCTGATCATAACCCTATTGTGCTATACTGTGGAGAGAAAGGGTGGAGAAAGTCCTATTTTAAATTTGAAACATGGTGGCTAGAAGTGGAGGGTTTCAAAGAGAAAGTGAAAGAATGGTGGGAATCATTTAGTGTGACTGGCAGAGCAGGTTACATTTTGGCGGAAAAGTTAAAGATGTTGAAAGTAAAGTTAAAGGAGTGGAGCAAAAATAATAGGGGGAATTGGAAGCAAAGGAAGGAAGATATTCTCAACCAAATCTCATCCTGGGAAACAATACAAGAACAAAGGCCTCTCACTGATGATGAACTGTTGCAGAAAACACACCTGGGCATGGAATTTGAAGAAGTGGCAAGGAAGGAAGAATTAGCTTGGAAACAAAGATCAAGAATCCAATGGCTAAAGCAAGGGGACAAAAACACATTTTTTTCACAAAATTGCAACTTCACATGAGAGATTCAACTCTATGGATCAATTGGAAGTGGATGGAGCTATTACTAAGGATCAAGTTGTGATTAAAGAGGTAGTACAAAATTTCTATAAAAATCTCTACAAAGAGACTGAAGGAGGCCTGAGATGAGACTGCAGGATGTTACAATGATCACTGAAGAAGAACAAGTGTGGTTGCAGAGACCTTTCGAGGAAGAAGAGATAGTGAAATGTTTAAACTTGTGTGCGAAGGAGAAAGCTCTTGGACCTGATGGATATCCAATGGTGTTCTTCCAGACTTTCTGGGCTTTGCTGAAGGAAGACATTATCAATACTATACAATTTTTTTATTCCAATCAGGTTTTTTGAAAAGAGCTTTAATGCAACTTTTATTGCCTTAATACCAAAGAAACCTGGCGCATCAGAGTTGAAGGATTTCAGGCCGATCAGCTTGGTAGGGGGAGTTTACAAGATCATTGCTACGTTGTTGGCGGAAAGGTTAAAAAAGGTTGTGAATAAATTGATCAACAAGCATCAAATGGCTTTTGTGAAGGGGGGGCAAATAATGGATGCATCACTAATTGCTTGTGAATGCATTGACTCAAGAATGAAAGAGGGAGCTCCTGGTGTAATGTGCAAACTTGACATTCAGAAAGCTTATGACCATGTGAATTGGTTTTTCCTACTGAATACTCTCAGACAAATGGGATTTGGTAGTAAATGGCTGAAGTGGATTGAGGTCTGTATAAAAACAGTCAAGTTCTCTGTTCTTGTGAATGGAGAACATGTGGGTTTCTTTGAATCAGAAAGGGGGTTGAGATAGGGTGACCCTCTCTCCCCTTTTCTGTTCATTTTGGCAATGGAAGGCTTTGACAGTATGATGAAGATTGCAACATAAAACAGATGGATTAGAGGTTTTAAGGTTGGAGATAGAGTTGGGGAAGAAAGAGAACTATGCCATATGCTATATGCAGATGATACTATCATCTCCTGTGAGCCTATAGCTGAACAAATTAGCTACATTAGAGTGATATTGGTTTTGTTTGAAGCGTTTTCAAGGTTGAAAGTAAACTGGGGGAAGAGCAGTCTCTTTCCTGTGAATGAAGTCCCTCAGATCCAGCAACTCGCAGACATACTGGGGTGTAGAGTGGAGCATTTGCCTACCACCTATCTGGGCATGCCCCTGGGTAGCAAACACAAGGCAATGGAGATATGGGATAGTATTCCGGAGAAAACTGAAAAGAAGCTTGCTAGATGGAAGGCACAATACTTATCACAAGGGGGAAGATTGATACTTCATTAATTCTGTTCTCGACTCTTTGCCTACCTTTGTGATGTCCTTGTTCCCAATTCCGCAAAGGTGGTGAAAAAACTGGACAAGCTTAGGAGGAAATTCCTATGGCAGGGTAATAAGGAAGAGAAGGGTTATAGCTTAGTCAACTGGAAGACTGTACTTCTCAGCAAAGACAGAGGGGGTCTAGGGATTAGAAATTTGAGATTGCAAAATGAAAGCCTATTGATGAAGTGGTTGTGGAGATACACTGAGGTAGGAGCAACTCTTTGGAAAGAGATTATAATAGCAAATTATGGTGAGTTAAGTCCCTGGTGTACAGAAAACACCTCTGAACCATATGGGGTGGGGGTGTGGAGGACAATCAGAAATTTGTGGCCACAAATGGAGGAAAATTTGTATATCAAGCTGGGTAATGGTAACAAAACTAAATTTTGGAAGGATAGCTGGATAGACCAATCCCCTCTTAGGGACCTTTTCCCAGATTTGTTTCTAATCTGTGAGAACCCTGATGCTAAAGTAAGTGATTGCTGGACAGAACAGGGATGGAACATATTTTTTAGAAGATTACTTGATGACTGGGAGGTGGAGAGGGTGGCAGAGCTACTGGGAAAACTAGGTGGAATGAATATAACCACAACAACCACGGACAAGGTCATGTGGAAACATAGCAAGGATGGAATCTTTTCAGTCAGCAATGCCTACAAAAGAGGCCTGCAGGTGACAACAGGGGGTCCAAAATATAAATGGAAATACTTCTGGAAGTGTGACATTCCTACTAAAGTGAAGTGTTTCACCTGGCTAGTGATTAAAAGGGCATGTTTGACACAAGAAGTCCTACAGAAGAAGGGCAGGCAGCTGGTTCCTAGGTGCTTTTTGTGTAATTCCACAGGGGAAACAAATAACCATCTTTTTCTGCATTGTAAATTTAATGCTCAAATTTGGAACCTGTTTCTTAACATCACAAGCATGAACTGGACAATGCCAGAACATACTTCAGATCTGTTGAGCTGTTGGATTAGGAGGGGAGGCAGTAAGAGTCAAAGGAGATGGTGGAGGCTAATACCATCATCTATATGGTGGTCAGTATGGATCGAAAGAAATGGAAGATGTTTTGAAGATAGATCCAATTCCATACACAAAGTTAAATGGAATTGTATAGTATCTTTACTTTTTTGGTGTAAACAGCTTTGTATAGTTGATGTAGATCAGATTATAGATTTGATAGGAAGTTTGTAATTGTTACTTTTTGGAGGTGGCCAGCATACCCTTAATGCTGAAGAAGACAATCTTACCGGTTTCAAAAAAAAAAAAAAGGAACTGATCAGGAAGAGAACATTGCAGAATGGATTCAAGAGTACATAATCAAGCTGAGCTCTGAATTCGTGGTGGATTTTAAAGGCTGTGAGGAGAAGGTTAAGGAGCTTTTTAGAAAGGTAGATAATAACAAGCAACAAAACAGTATCATACAAACTACAGAGAAGAAGAAAGGGACAATGGAGCTAAAAAGGTTAGAACTAGATAACAAGTTCTGGAGCTATGGGTCTAGAAGCAAGGGGGGGTACCTACCTATAAAAGAATTATGAATTTGAAAATCATCTCATGGAACGTGAGGGGAATGAACAGTGGCAGAAAGAGGGGTCTGATCAGAAATATTCTTAGATCTTGGAAGGCACACATTGTGTGTCTCCAAGAAACTATGATGAGGGGGGAGATCACTGACATGATAAAGGAAGTCTGGGAAAGTAGGTGGGTGAATTATGTTCAATTAGAAGCCAGTGGAACTAGGGGAGGAATTGTCATCATGTGGGATAGAAGGCACTGGGATGGAGAAGAAAGTAGTGTGGGGAAATACTCTATATCTTGTAGACTCACCGGAAAAACCAAAACCTAGATTGGCACTTAACAGGGGTATACGCCCCAAATGGAAGAGTAGAAAGGGAAGAAACTTGGGAAGAGCTTGGAGCTGCTAGGGGACTTTTTTCAGGTCCTTGGGTCCTATGTGGTGACTTCAATACCACTAGGCACCCATCAGAGAAGAAGAATTGTCTCAGAATTAACAAAGCCATGACAAATTTCTCGGAATTCATAGAAGACATGGATCTAATGGACCTAGAGCTGAAGGGGGGTAAATATACTTGGAAAAAAGGAGAGAGACAGGATATAGCAGCCAGGTTGGACAGGTTTCTTATTTTAGAGGATCTGGACAGTTGCTTCATAAACATTAAACAATCAATCATGCTGTAGTATCCCGGAGGATTCAGAATTAATTTTAATACTTGGGGCAAGTATAACTCTTAACCTATAAAGAGATACGTGGTGCACTATACATCAAATTAATCATCTTTGAGATACCTTGGTATTTAAGAATTTTTTTCAAGGAGTCATAAATTATAATTTCAATTCTGGAAAAAAAAAAGGAAAGGTAAGCTATGAACGGCTGGCATCACGAGGATTATTGGGTGTGTGCATACTTTGAGGGTCCGTGTGGTGTATCTATTTAACCATATATATATATGGGCTGCTGCTACTTGGAGAAAAATAAATTGTAAAGTGAATTAAGTATTAATACTTGGCTTTGAGTGGGGTCACTTTTATAAGAAAAATATTATTAAGTAAAGTAAAGAAGGGGAAAAGGGCACTTGGTGGTTTGGATTTGCTCCCAGCAACAAGAAACAGTAAGAGTACGTATGTTCTCTTCTTCCCAGTGGCATCACATAGAGTTTTTGGAGCATAAACTTATAGTTATTTTCAAGTGAGGGGCATCGGAGATTCTATAATCTCGGACAACTAACAGTCTCCATCCAAGAAAAATAAATTGTATAGTGAATTAAGTATTAATACTTGGCTTTGAGTGGGGTCACTTTTATAAGAAAAAAATATTATTAAGTAAAGTAAAGAAGGGGAAAACTGAAAAGGGCACTTGGTGGTTTGGATTTGCTCCCAGCAACAAGAAACAGTAAGAGTACGTATGTTCTCTTCTTCCCAGTGGCATCACATAGAGCTTTTGGAGCATAAACTTATAGTTATTTTCAAGTGAGGGGCATCGGAGATTCTATAACCTCGGACAACTAACAGTCTCCATCCAAGAATTTGGACTATTTCATCAAGAGTCCAAGTTGAAATTTGATTTCAATTAGGTAATTTCTCTATCCCAAACTCGAATATAATTATGGATTACACATTTGGGAGGTACTATGAAGTGATAGTCATCAATTGATTTGAATTTCATATTAGTTCTTGAAATGGGTCTTCATAAATAGGGTTCTTAAAAGAAGGGAGAAGATGAGTGAAATTTTTGGGGATTCCTACTAATTGAAAGATTTATTATTGAACTTTGTAAGATGAAAAATAAGGAATTCACTCCAAAACTACGATTAAGGAATTTGATCAACCTTGGGCATAAGTGAAAAATATTAGATTAAATTGTAAGATGAACCTACGGGTTATTGATGGATATATATGTGTTTTGTGTATGTAGTTGATTGGGTTGGTTGTATAGAGACTACACCGAGGTGTATTGAATTGTTGGAAGCTCGGGGTACCACTACTAGCTAGGGAAGCATATAAGGTATGTGAAGCTAAAACTCCCTTCGCCGTAAGGCACCACCCTACGTCACATGTTCCCTCTACAAAAGGTCAAATAGCCTACATGAAGAACGAAAATAAAGTTTTTAGTTGCTTTATGCGTCATTCCCTTATTTAAGTATCAAAGCTTACATGTACTCTTATTACTCCCTTTGCGTCAACTTTCTTAATATTTCACATGGTCGTAAGTGTCTTTTCTTGAAATCTTTAGAATTCACCTAATATGATCTTATATATATGTCACGCATTATAAATGAAGTAAATGGTCATAGCATAATTATACTTGCTTAGGTGGTAACCTATTCGATATAGCCATAAGTTAAAGTGAGAACTAGTACTTAGATGGTGATATTATATTCGGTAAGTTAGGTATCATATAGAGATCTTACTTGAATAGTTGAATGATTGTTATCATAAATTATATGGCATATGCCTTTAAGGGAATTACTTGATAAAAGTTGACGACGGGAGGGTATTCATAGGTTTTACTTGACACACTCGTGTGACGTTGTTCTGTGCACAGGATTGAGACCAGACCCTTATAGTGAGCCCGAACATTGTGGCGTACCCGCCCTTGTGGCATTATTTGTATTTGGAGTCAGCTGGAACGTTATGCACTAGTTTCCCCTCACTCGAGCCAATACATGGCATACGTGGCCTGCGGGCAGACCCTTATAGCGAGCCCTCAAAGGGCGTACCTCGTAGCAAACCGCGATTATAGTTGTGTATAAAATCATAGTAATAAGTACTTGAGCAACATATGTTTTATACGTGACTTGGATCGCCTTCGGTAGGCCATCACATGATCATTTGTATTAAATATAGTGTAAGTACGGCACCTAGGCAAGCCATAGGGGCTATATTATAATGAATGCTTCTTTGAACATTACATGAAGAACTAATAAAGTTGATGCATAGATTACATTTTCATATTGTACCTCTATTATTTGTATGCTCATAATTCTTTCGTTTTGACATTTGATTCATATGAGCTTCCATATTTGTCTACTTGTTATTTTGTCTGCTTTACATACCAGTACATGTTTTATATGTACTGACGTCCCTACGTTCGAGGCACTGTATTTTCTTATAAATACAGGGTCAAGTTCACAGGGGAGCGGACACCCGCGTTAGGTTCTTTTGCTACCTTCAACTGATATTTTGGTGAGCTTCATCTCCATCTGGAGCCAGTATGTGTATAGATCTCTAGTTGGGTACGTCAGGGCCTGTCCCGACTAGTTATTAGTAGTATAGCATTTTGTACTCTTTAGAGGCTTTCTAGACATTACCTAGTGTCACATTGTACAAGTTTTATTCAAATGACTCCATGGTATATATATATATATGCATGATATGTAAGTTTCCGCTCGTTTATTGATTGGTGACTTCATTTATGTCATAGATTACTCGAAAGCAGGTGGTCATACGATTCTTATCTACCCCTCCGATTTGGGGCGTGACACATGCAGAGGGTTACATCATATCACTCTCCAATTATGCTACAGTGTGGTGCTTGGGAGGCTTCCAATTCTTACTTTAAATTTGAGAATTGGTGGCTTCAAACAGAAGGTCAAGAACTGGTGGGAATCATTCTCAAGTGTCGGCAACCCTGATTTTGTTTTAGCGGCCAAATTGAAGGCTCTAAAGACCAAACTTAAGGAGTGGAGTAAATCAATTCAAGGGAATCTGGGAATTCAAAAGCAGATTATATCGACACAATTGGCAAAATTGGAAGAAATACATGAGCATAGAACCTTGCAAGAGGAAGAAATAGTGTCCAGAATGACTCTTATAAATGAATTTGAAGACATTGCCATGAAAGAAGAGATAGCTTGGAGACAGCGGTCCAGGGCAACATGGCTAAAAGAAGGGGATAGAAACACTAACTTCTTCCATAAAACAGCAAATGCACAAAGGAGAGCCAACACTATTGATAGACTGAAAGTGGGAGAGGTGATGATAGAGAATCCAGTAGAAATCAAGAAAGAAACAGTGGCCTTTTATGAGAACTTATATGCTGAAACAGAAGAGTGGAGACCTCGATTAGAGATGGTGAATTGTCCTAGGATTTGTGCAGGGGACAGCTCTATGTTAGAAGCCCCTTTTGAACCACAAGAGATCCTGGAAAGCATCAAGGCTTGTGCAGGGGACAAGGCCCCAGGTCCAGATGGCTTTTCCATGGAATTTTTCAAACAGTGTTGGGACATTATTAGTACAGATCTTGTAGCTTCAATTCAAAATTTCCATGAAAGGTGCTTCTTTGAAAAGAGCTTGAATGCAACTTTTGTTGCACTAATTCCAAAGAAGGTGGGTGCTGAAGATCTAAAAGACTTCAGACCAATAAGTCTTATTGTGGGGGGAGGGTCTATAAGATCATTGCTAAACTCCTTGCAGAGAGACTCAAGAAAGTAATCCATGACCTAGTAGACAGACAGCAGATGGCCTTCATCAAAGGAAGACAGATCATGGATGCGGTAATGATCGCAAATGAATGTATAGAAGCTAGACAAAGAAGCAACAAGCTCGGGATTGCTTGCACGCTGGACATTCAGAAAGCTTTTGACTTTCTAAACTGGAATTTTCTCATGCAGATGCTGGAAAGAATGGGTTTTGTGGCTAGATGGATCAACTGGATCAAGCATTGTATTGGCACTGTGAGATTCTCCATCCTAATCAACAGAGCACCTACTGGTTTTTTTGCTTCTTAGAGAGGTCTGAGGCAAGGGGACCCACTATCCCCTTTTTTGTTCATCATAGCCATGGAAGGGTTGAGCAACTTGATCAAAAAAGCAAAAGAAAAAGGGTGGATCAGAGGATTCCAAGCAGGAGAATTAGACAACCTAGAGGTAACTCACCTCCAATATGCAGATGATACCGTGGTGTTTTGTGAAGCAGAAGCACAACAAATCCTGATCCTGAGGATCATTTTTGTCATTTTTGAAGCAGTGTCAGGACTCCATATCAATTGGGGAAAGAGCTTCATCTATCCTATCAACTCTGTGGCAGAGATAGAAGGCTTGGCCAGTAAGTTAGGAGGCAAGGTTGGGGAACTACCAACAACTTACTTGGGCATGCCTCTGGGAGCTAAAAGCAAGTCCAAAGGTATCTGGAACGGGGTCCTGGAAAAATGCGAAAAGAGACTTACCAACTGTACATGTTATGTCAACAGTTACATCCGGAACTGTACATGTTATGTCAACAACAACAGGCAACTATGGCCACAATGTGGACTGGT
Organism: Jaltomata sinuosa; assembly: GCA_003996215.1. Lineage (NCBI taxonomy): Eukaryota > Viridiplantae > Streptophyta > Magnoliopsida > Solanales > Solanaceae > Jaltomata > Jaltomata sinuosa. The sequence goes on along the minus strand of QJPP01003189.1, from coordinate 225,887 downwards.
CAAGGATGGAATTTGTTCCTAAGAAGACAACTATATGACTGGGAAATAGAAAAGGTAACCGAATTCCAGAAATCAGTAGATACCTTCAGCAATCTTACTGAGAAGGACTTGCTGGTTTGGCGGAGTGATATCCAAGGTCAATTCTCAGTAAATTCAGCATACAAGGAACTCAACATGACTGCAGAACAGGAGACTGACTGGCCAAGGAGGATGATCTGGAAACCTAATGTGCCCTACAAAGTAAACTGCTTTTTGTGGTTGTTGACAAAAGAAGCAGTTTTGACTCATGAAAATTTGAACAAAAGAGGATATCAGTTAGCCTCCAGATGCACTCAGTGTGGAGAGCAAGCAGATGCACTCAGTGTGGAGAGCAAGCAGAGACAATTAACCATCTCTTCTTGCATTGTACGTGGACTGAACAGCTATGGAGAATGTTCATTTGCCTAAAAGAAATCCGGTGGGTGAAACCAGGAAGCATAAAAGGAGTCCTAAGTAGCTGGAACAGGGATGGCAATGCCTCAAAAAAGGAGGAGAGATGGAAGATTGTCCCAGCATGCATTTGGTGGACAATTTGGAAAGAGAGGAACAACAGGAGCTTTGAGAATGTGCAGAACAGCTTACAGAAGATAAAAATGAACTGCTTAGCTCTTTTCTATATTTGGTGTAAACAAGATATTTTAGCTAGAACAGAAGACATCTTTGATGTACTAGACTATCTATAGGCATCAGTTTGATTAAGCTCAAAGTTTTCTGTAAAATATAACACTTTTTGTAGGGGAACTACACTTTTGGTTGTAGTATACTTGTGGATATATATAGACTAAAGTTACCAGTTTAAAAAAAAAAGATGTGAGAAGGAGAGAGAAATGAGAGGAGAGAAAACTACTTTTTTTTATTATAAAACTCAATACAAAGTACTCGGGTGACTGAAAAATGGTGACTCAGGCAAGGACTCAGATAAGGATTCGACACGGCAAGGGATAGAGAAATTACATAAGTGGTAAGTCCAGAGTTCCATCTCCATTCAATGACTCCCCCTGAATGTAAGAACGACTAGGAAAGGACTCACTTTCATCATATGTAACATCAGCTGGAACAAAGAAATTCTTGGTTGACGGTTTTGGTAAAACTTATTCGTGACATTAGTAACAAAACTGAAACAAATACATGTGAAGGCCAATGAATTACCTGTTGAAGCTGATTTCTCTAGAAATCTCAAAATGGTATCATGTGCAAGGTTTGAAGCACACTAGTTTTCCAAATTAGAAAGGGAATTAATGAAGAATAGAGAAAAGAGGATAAATTTCCCCCAAGAACAAAGAGAGGACAAGCTACTTCCAAAAGCCGAAGAAAAAGTTTATATTCAGGAGAGATTGAGCTCTCAATCTTGTTGAAGACTAGTCAAGGGAAGATCATGAAAGAGAAATAAGAAAGATCCCACACATCTTGCATTGATAAGATAGTAATATTTCACGGTAAAAGTGGGTGATTAAGTACATCTTCAATGGTCTTAACATCATCGACTAGTCCTTTTTTTTTAAAGTAATAAAATTTTGTTGATGTTTGGACGAAAAAAATCGCATGTATACAAGAAATAAACCAAAAGTAGAAAACCTACCAAGATATATTGTTTTTACGAACGAAACTCAATCTTGTATGCATAGAGAAACTTCATGGGTGAACTAAAAGGAAATAAAGGATAAGATGCTACTCCTCAGTTGTACAAAATTCATCTCTACACCCTCAATCTTGTATGCATAGAGAAACTTCATGGGTGAACTAAAAGGAAATAAAGGATAAGATGCTACTCCTCAGTTGTACAAAATTCATCTCTACACCCTCAAAAACTTTCATGTTTCTCTCTCTCCAAATGACCCACATAAATGCTAGCAGCACAAGCTTCCACGTCCTGCATCTTCTCTTTCTGCCACAGTACCAGTTGAACATGGCCTCTTTCACAATACCTGGTATCACTCAAAAAATCCCAAACCATCTAAAAATCTCCCCCCCCCCCCCCAAATAACCTCAAAGCAAGCCAATCCCCGAACCCTTGCACATAAAGGGCTAGCTGACGTAAATAACCTTTCACTTCATCAGATTCTATGCCAGCTAGTCTTTCCAGATGTAACCAGAATTTGGTGTAATGCTAATTTCAGTTTTGACATCAATGAAGTGCTGGACTTTTTGGAATCCTTGTAGCTATGAAAGAATTCTATTGAATTAGAATGAGAAGTGCAAGGGAGCAATTATTGAATTAGCCTTTCAGTTTTGGATTTTTTAGAATGAGAAGTGCAAGGGAGCAATTATTGAATTAGCATTTAAGCTGACTAAATTAAGAAAAATAAACTTAACAATAACAATATTCTGGATTCTAAACCACATTTGGTCCATACACTAGTGTCAATTATTACAATCATTTGACAAGCAGATATGTAAAATATATATATATATATATATATATATATATATATATATGTGCAAGAAAACACAATATGTGAAAAGGATATTTTAGGAGAAACATACGTGGAAAACACGGTATCAATGTGTGAAGATACTAGAATAGCATTTTCTGCTGCTTCAGGTGCATATTTTGGCGAGATCCTTAGTACAATGTGATTGAGATCTGAATAAACAAGAGTTTTCCCCTTGAAAAGTCCACCAACCATAAGATTAGCACCAGATTTAGCATGAAAAAGATCTAATTCTACATCAACTTCCCAATGAGCTGTTTCTTTAATAGTTTCTATGGCTTGCAAGACATACTGCATCAGAAAGAAAAAAAGTATAGAAAATTAGTAACTTAAGGAATAACTGTAAAACTTAAAATTCAAAATGGTAATACTAGTTAGGATTTTGGTTTATGGTAACAGGTGATTTCAACTGATATAAATAAACAAAAGAGCAAGTGAATACCTGCAAGGCATGATCGAGTGCATGTGAAGCAACAGGATGTGGACCGAATCGAGTCAAGGCTATAACATGTTGCATGGCTTGATGCTCCGAGAAACCCCTTTTACCAACCTGTTGAGCCCCAAGTGGGTTAGGCAGATTGAGAAACTGACGTTCATACACACACCAACTCCCATATGCCGCTACCACAAACAACGCCAAAATCACATACTTTGACCTCTTAGCTACCAGAACCGGATTAGATTCTGCCCAACCTTTACTCATTTTCTTCCTGTTATCTTATTTGCCTGACTGATCAATAACAATACCTATGCTTCCTTCTATTCCTTCTAAAAACTAGAGAGCCAACACAATCAACAATCTTAAATACCTATATTAGATATTCATTCATTCTAAAACCTAATTGACTTTTTCATTTTTTTAATATATCCAAAATAAATCTTATTATTAATCTAATCAAATACTACTCCACTCCATATTTAATCGACGTCGATTCCGATCTTGCGTTGAGCGCCGGCGGTGGGGGTATCGGTGGTGGAAGGGGTGGTGGGTGGAGGGAAACGTGGGGAAGATGATTTGATTTTGATGTTAGCGAGACGGGGTAGATCGGAATCGGTGGGGGTGGTGGTGTGGGTTGGGGGTTGTTGCTGCATTCTTATGGGGGGGATTAGGGGGGGGTTTTGAGTTGACTTTTTTCTTTGATGTATAGATTTGATTTGTTTGTTTGACGCTTGTTTATCGCTATGGGAGGGGGGGATTTAAGCGAATATTGCTCTTTTTGATGTTGATGATGATGATCAAACAAAGGAAATAATCAACTCTTGTTGTTGGTGATTAGTAAACAAAAACTCGAGACAAAAGCATGAGGTGGACGTGCCGGAGTGGTTATCGGGCATGACTAGAAATCATGTGGGCTCTGCCGGCGCAGGTTCGAGTCATGCCGTCCACGTTTTATCATACTTTCGAATTCTTCTTACAAACTTATTGAAAGAATAATCTCCCCCTAAATAAAACTCTTCAACGACTACATTTCGTGGATGTTATTCTATTATTTATGGTAAGACATGATCCTTAATTTATAGAAATCTAAAAAAATTTCTCCAGGAAACGATTAACCAAATATGAAAGAGATATTTTTCGATAAAGAAACTTTTTCCATCAATTTTTTTCATAAACTTAAGAGTCTTCCCATATATTTAGGAGTTTTCTCATATATTTATTATAGTCAATATTCAATATTATAAGAACTACTAAACTTGGAAAAAGAATAAAAATTTAATTAAAAAATAGTTAAACAGATATTATATCTATTGTGAAATTTTTTAACGAAGGACAAAAAGTTCAAATCACATTATAAGATTTTTCACACTTTTACTTTGCACGTGTGCATTGTGCCAATCAATATAAAATGATGAGAAGAACGATATATATATTTTTACATATCGAGAATAGAAAATTTACCATAGTACCTATCTTCGAGTACCCCAATAATGTGACGATTCTCCGATGACTTATCAACGTGAAACATCTAAATACATAATTATCTAAAAAGACTGACAAAATAGTGCGAAAGTCAGTAGCCACATAATTTGAAATTCTCTAAAATATAACTTAAATTAATTTAGTAGTGAAGGAGTGTATATATTACCTTTTCTTCACTAATCCTTGAACCCATTAAGGTGTTCATGTAACATAGGTTGCAAAGTTCATATTTTGTCATGGATGAATTATCTGTGTGTTGATTTGCAGATTTATATGTGTGTGTAATATAAATTGCAAAGTTCAATATTTGTAGACAAGTACACTTACACAAATATTTGAGTTAAACATGTGAGCGGATGTATTATAATTTATACAAATAATTGAGTGTGACACCTTTTGTTGTTGATTATCTAGATCTATGGTTATTATTGATCTATGCTGAAATTACTGCAAGCCAAACTCAAATTTGTCTTACCCCATGAAAAACTTTTAACATGCTTATAACACCAACTACAACTGGAATATACGATAACACATACGTAATCAAATATAAAATTTATCATGTAAAAATTTTAATTTACCTTTCCACCCATCACTTTTTTCCTTTCTAGTCTCCAACCCTTCTCAATTTGTTCCTCAATCAGTAAATATTGCAGGCATTCATGTCACGACCCGATTTCTCGGTCATGATAGCACCTACAACCTCCCAGTTGGCGAACCAATCCCCGTAACCCGGAACGATTAGTAATGGGCTATATTCTAACAGTTTAAGCGGAAGATTCGGTAAATAAGCGGAAGTAAGGGCATAAGGAGAAGAAAATAGATAACAAGAGTAATACATATAAAATGCGGAAACTAAGCCAAACCCAAAACCTGATATCAAAGCGTATAAGAGCCGAACTACATCAGGAGTACAAAGGTCCAAAAGTCATATATACACAATGTCTCCGAAACTATAAGAGTACAAAATACACCAAGGATAACTGAAGTCAAGCTCTGAACACCAAGAGCTCACCCTCAGCCTGGATGATCCAAAAATAGCACCTCGCACGAGTCTCTGACGCGCTAACAATGATGGCTCATGCTAGGATCTGCACCAGAAGATGCAGAAGGTAGGGTGAGTACCAAATGTGAAGCACAAGGTACCCAGTAGGTATCATAGGCCGACTGAGCACATATAAAGTAAAAGGGCAATAGCAGACTAAATAGAAATAAACAGCCACAGATATCAATGATAAAGTACACATGAACTAGCCCGGAGGGAAGACAACAGAAAGCAATAAGCAAGGCTAGCAAGTAGAATATATACATGGCAAACACAGGTGACAGCAAGAACGATGCACCTGGGAGCCTCGCAAAAAAACAGTATATATGGGTAAGTTTTAACATAGTACGGTATACCGGTAACCTCAAGTATAGAGAAGGGGAGGGAAGGATAAAGTAGACATGCTCGGTAAACAGAATAGATAACCAGACAAACCATATCACACTCAATCCAGCAGTAACAGCCTATCAAGTCCAGTTCCACACTTATAACTGTAGTAGTCTGTAATAACGTAAAGAGAGTCTACCTACAGTCCCCCGGCCGCCCATACAACCGAGGAACGCAATCAAGTGAAAACAAACCCTCCGGCATCCCATACTATCAGAGTGTACAATCAACAAACAGCAAACAAGGGTGCAATCTCGAACAATGAATGATATGATGCATGAAAACCTCAGGGTGAAATAGAACCTCTGTATGGTACCGGTACCGATCGGGCCCAGCAGGCAGATTCCATGGAAGGACACAACCTGTATACCTCTACTCCACCGTATACCCTTTCCCCCCGTCACACGCAGCCCAAAGCCTCAGGCCCGGAGCGGCAAGGTCCATGGAGGTCCCGAACCCCATACTAAAATACAGAATCAAAACGTGTCCTCCGGAATTGAGTCCGGGTTCAAGCCAGTGGCTAAGTCTCAAATATGCATGCTAGACCTTGTCTAGGACTAAAATAGTGAAAACGATGTCTCAAAAACCCTTCCAAGAGTGCCCGAGCACAATCATATCTAAAACAGTAGTAAAAACATCTCAGATACTCGACCCGACCGAGCCTGATATCATTTCAAATCAATAAAAAAACTCATCTAGCACTCCAACCCGGTCGAGTCTAGCAATAGTAGTAAATCGTGATAAAATCATATTTTTAACCTTATTTTACCTCAAGAAGATCCATGTATCAAGTCAAATCATTTCCAAATCCAATTTCATCGAAAATGAGCCCCCGGGGCCATGCAAGGATTAGAAAATCAGTTTCCATAGGCCCAAAGCCAAAAACAGTAATAAAACATGGAAAAACCTCTTTATATGCATGGAAATGATATGATCAACCCAAATAGCTGCCCGACAGCTCACAATTAACCTAACGGCTCTGCACAGGCTCCGAAGCTACTCAGCAAGCATAACCAGCCTAGAATGATATTTCTATGTTCGGGACTCGCGAACATTCCCAATAATCCCACCTTCTATGTTCCAGAGTCAACAAGATCTCACGGGGTCACAAGGGTAATAAATATATCAACTAATAGAAATACTATACACAACGGAGGAAAGAAATAGGACGAATCATGGAAAAACGGTCAAAGTCTGTGGTACCAACCTATTAACCCAACCCAAGGATGCCAACTAGTACAATTTTACCCGATATGTGCAAAGTCTAGGGAGTTAAGTCGTAACCTACCTGTCTTCTGATGACAAGTTGCGGAAATGATGATATCCAAGGCCGAGCTGCTCCGAGAAGCTCTGAACAAGAATCAAACTATCAAATTCATGAATAAAATATTAAGATGAGTCTAACAATACCCATATTGCTATAATTGTAGCCGGGTCAATATCCGGGTCAAAAAGTGGGCCCGCGAGACCCACAATCCAAAACCAAAAATAAAAAGAACCACGATAACCCCAACGATGCCAAGAAGGCATGCTCCAAATTTGAGTACAATTGGAAAAGGGAAGGTCACCAAAACAACCCGCCCAAGTTGGGGATTAAAGAATGGCAACAACAACAACAACATACCCAGTGTATTCCCACATCGTGGGGTCTGGGGTGGGATTAAAGAATGGAAATTTCGAAAATAAAAATGGAAATTGGGCAAGAATTACTTACCACAAAGATGGAATTTCAAGCCGAGACGGACAATCCTTTACTTCCTCGAAGCATGCACGAGCTGGAGAGTGGAAATGACGTTAAGAATTTCCAAGCTCTGGTAGGAGCAACAATGGAGGAAATTAAGAAAATTCAAGGGAAGCAAAAGGGACAAGTGGGGAAGATGACTTACCAAGAATCGAAAAAACACAGAAAATCCACAAGCAATTGATTTCCTAAGGATTAGAAATGATAAAGAGCAATTTTGGTAGAGAGAAAAATGAGTTTAGAGTGAGAAAAATGAAGAGAAGTGGCTGGAAAAAATGAATTTCCAGCTATTTATAGCTACTGGCCGCAGCTGATTTTCTGCATTTTCTGCAATTTTAAAAAAACTCGATGGGGAATTCCAGGCACAATCGAAAACCGATATTCGAAAACCAATAATGCTAGTAGAGTGGAAATGACGTTAAGAACTCAATAGAAACGGTGAAACTTCCATATGAGGTCATTTCGGAGAAATGTTGACCTAAGTCAAAACTAACGAAAAGGAACTCAAAGGCTCAAAATGAGCCCGACTCACCCGGAACCCGAACCAACCATTTTCCTAGTCCAAACTCAACATTTCGGAGCTGATGGAATCGTCGGATTTTGAATCTGACACTCCGATCATCGAAAGTCACCTGAAGTTACACTTTCAGCTCCAAATGGCCTAAAACTGAGAAAACAACACAAACCCCACACCGGACGTTCTCAGGCCTCAACTAAAGGTCCAACTAGACCAAACTCATCGCTCCGGAGCTAACAGAATTGTCAAAATTCAATTTCGAGCACGTTAGGTAAGAATGTTGACCAAAGTCAATGATATTCTAAGTTTAAGCTCTAAAACAGGCAAACGGTCAAAACGATCAAATGAACGACCAGGGCACCGAACTACCGGTTCCAGTAAGCCATAAATGACTTGAGGCCGCTACAAGAAAGCTCTAACAGTGCAATGAATGCATAAACGCGAAGATGACCGGAAGGGTCATCACAATATCCACTACTAAGAAGACTTTTGTCCTTGAAAGTCAAGAAGAAGGGAGTACCTGAAGGCTCGAACAACTGCGGATACTGAGCACGCAACTCACTCTCGGTCTCCCAAGTAGCCTCCTCGATCGGACGATGTCTCCACTGAACTTTCACAACCGGAATCTCCCTAGATCTCAATCTCCTGATATCTCTGGCTAGAATAGCTATCGGCTCTTCAACAAATGATAACCTCTCATCCAACTGAATCGAATCCCAATGCAACACATGAGACTAATCTGGCACATACCGGCGCAATATCGAGACATAGAAGACTGGGTGAACTGCTGAAAGCATCGGAGACAAGGCTAACATGTAGGCAACACTACCAATCCGCTGTAGAATCTCAAATGGCCCAATAAACTTGGGCTAAGCTTGTCCCACCGACCAAATCTCATCACGCCCTTCACGGGCAATACTCGGAGGAAAACCCAGTCACCAACACTGAACTCCAAGGCATGAAGCCTACGATCGGCGTAGCTCTTCTGCCTACTCTGGGATACTCTAAGTCTGTCCTGGATCGGAAGGACTCTGTCCAATAAATTTCTAAGTAAATTTGTACCCTGTGGTCTAGACTCTAACCCATCAAACCAACCAATGGGCGATCTGCAACGCCTACCATACAAAGCCTCAAAAGGTGCCATGCGAATGCTTGAATGAAAGTTATTATTATACGCAAACTCAGCCAATGGCACAAACTGATCCCATGAACCTCCAAAGTCAAGAACACAAGCCCGAAGCATGTCCTCCAGGACCTGAATAGTCCTCTCGGACTGGCCATCTGTCTGAGGGTGGAAAGCAGAACTAAGCTGAACCTCCGTACCCAAATCTCTCTGTATAGCTCTCCAGAACTGAGATGTGAACTGAGTGCCACGATCTGAAATGATAGAAGTTGGGACCTCGTGCAACCGTACAATCTCACGAATGTAGATCTGAGCTAACCTCTCTACCTCGTAGGAAGTCTGAACTGACAAAAAATGCGCTAACTTAGTCAGTCTATCAACGATCACCCAAATGGAATCAAACCTCTGAGTAGTACGAGGCAAACAAACAAAAAAGTCCATAGTAATACCTTCCCACTTCCACTTAGGAATAGGAAGTCGCTGCATCAAGCCACCCGGTCTCATGTGCTCGAACTTAACCTGCTGATAGTTCAAGCATCGATATACAAACTCTGCCACGTCTCGCTTCATACCACTCCACCAGTAGAGTTGTCTCAAATCTCTGTACATCTTTGCTGCGCCAGGATGAATGGAGTATTTAGAACAATGTGCCTCATGCAGTATCAACTGTATCAAATCACCAACCCTGGGGACACAAAGTCGACCATCAAACCTCAGAATACCATCAGAACCCAAAGTAGCCCGGCTGGTCTCACCCCAAACTACCTGATCACGAAGGTCACACAAACTCTGATCCTCGAACTGTCTACTCTGAATCTGATCAATTAGAGTATAGTGAACCTCAACACTGGCAAGAACTCTACTGGGATTCGATAAGTCAAGCCTAACCAGACGGTTAGCCAAGGACTGGATATTCAAGGCCAACGATCGCTCAGAAACTGAAAGTGAAGCTAGGCTGCCCATACTCACCGCCTTCCGACTCAAGGCATCTGCTACCATGTTTGCCTTGCCCAGATGGTATAAAATAGTGAAATCGTAGTCCTTCAGCAACTCAATCCATCTCCTCTTCCTCGATTTCAGCTCGCGCTGACTCGTAATGTACTAAAGACTATGATGGTCGGTGAATATCTCGCAATGAACTCCATAAAGATAGTGCGTCCAGATCTTGAGCACGAAGACTACCGCCGCCAACTCCAAGTCGTGAGTAGGGTAGTTGCGCTCGTGAACCTTCAGCTTTCTCGACGTATATGTTATCACTTGACCCTGCTGCATCAGCACACAACCAAGATCGACCCCGGAAGTATCATAATACACGGCAAAACTCTGACCCTCAACCAGCAAAGTCAAAACTGGAGCTGAAGTCAATAAGGCCTTAAGCCTCTGGAAGCTATCCTCGCACTGATCGGACCACTGAAATGGAACATTCTTCCTAGTCAGCATAGTCAAGGGTGCTGCTATGGAAGAAAATCTCTCAATGAACCGTCTGTAATACCCAGCTAACCCAACAAAGCTGCGAACCTCGGTAGGAGTAGTAGGTCTAGGACAATCACGAACTGCAAAAATCTTACCCGGATCAACTCTAATCCCATCCTTAGACACCACGTGCCCTAGGAATGCAACTGAATCTAATCAAAACTCACACTTTGAGAACTTGGCGTAAAGCCAATGATCTCTCAAAGTTTGAAGTACAGTCCTCAAGTGCTGCTCATGCCCATATTTACTCCTCGAGTATATCAGAATGTCATCAATGAAGACTATCACGAACATATCCAAGTACGGGCTAAGCACCATATGCATCAAGTCCATGAAGGCTACGGGGGCATTAGTCAACCCAAAGGACATCACCAGTAACTCATAGTGACCATAACGTGTCCTGAATGATGTCTTAGGGATGTCCTCCGCCCTAATCCTCAACTGATGGTAGTCGGACCTCAAATCAATCTTCAAAAACACGGTAAAACCCTGAAGCTGATCAAATAAGTCATCAATCCTAGGTATCAGATACTTATTCTTCACTATCACCTTATTCAACTGCCAAAAATCAATACACATCCGCATCGACCCATCCTTCATCTTCACGAAGAGAACAGGAGCACCCCAAGGAGACACACTCGGTCTAATGAACCCCTTAGCTAACAAATTCTAGAGCTGCTCCTTAAGCACTCTCAACTCAGCAGGAGCCATACGGTAGGGAGAAATAGAAATGGGTCTGGTGCTTGTATCTAACTCAATGGCGAAATTAATATCCCTCTCAGGTGGAAGGCCTGACAGGTCGGTAGGAAACACATCTAGGAAGTCTCTAACCATAGGAACAGACTTAGGAGATGTAGGGTCAGCACTAGCATCTCAAACATATGCTAGTTAAGCTAAACACCTCATAATCTCCCACTCTCTCTAACTCGATCGAGCAACACCCTCCTCTTCACACAACCCCAATACCTCAATCCACTACACACGACTCTCACAAGCCAAGCACAACTCGGCACTAGGGTATTTGGTCTCACAAGTTTCTAGCAAATAAAAAAGTAAGTGTTTCTTCCTTCTATTTTTCTAACCCTATTTTAAAATTTTGAAATCAATATTCATGGGTTTTCGAGAAATATGAGTGCATTCATGGTAGTTGATACCAAACCCTAGGTGTAAAAAGTGGTTCATGAGTTACATTATGTTTTGAGTTGTTGAGCTTTGGAAATTAGGGTTGTGTAGTACGTTGTTCAAAGAAATTATATGTGTTGGGTGTTTTGTTTGGTTTGTAAGTGATGGGAACTTGTATTGTATGATAGAAATAAGAAGAGAGAGAGAATGGTGCACTTACTGAATCCTACGGGGCGGCACACGGGACGTCGGGAGAATTACGGGCGTCGGCCAGGGCATGGGGCTAGCCTAGAACTTAAAAAGGTTCTTGGCTGGATCCTACGCCCAACCCAACGGGATGTCGGACCTCCCATGACCCGTGGAAGGAGCCCGTGGGAGGACATAAGTCCTTAAATACTCAATGCCCCTGTTCGACACCCTGTCCCACGGGATGTCAGACCTCCCACGCCCGTGGCACAGGGTCGTGGGAGGGAAATTTTTCCCTGAAAGCTTCACTGGTCCATTTTGACGCCCGTGGCCAGGGGACGTCGGCCCTCTCACGCCCGTGGGAGGGTGATTTTCTACCAAATTTTGCTAAGTGTTAGAATTTTTCTGAGTTTGCATATTCGGTTCTGATTTCTAATGTTGGTTTCCTGCAGGTACTAAATGGCTCCAAAACCACCACTAAGGCGGAGGGGCCCGCAAAGCAAAAGATGCCTCCATATCATCTCAGCTAAAGGATCAGCCAACTGATTCTGAGGCTGAGCAAAGTGACTCTGACAACACCCCTCTCGTTCGGACTGTTAGAAGAAAGCTGGTTGTGTCTTCCTCTCATTATGAAGAGGAGGCCAATCTACCTGCAGACCCACAAGACTCATCCTCTGGCTCGTCTGAGTCAAGTGTCGAGAGTGAACAGGCACCCACTGGGAAAGAATTGGCTACTCAGGTCTCGAGTGGCACGGAAGAAGAGTTCGGAGGTGAGGAAGGCTCGGAGCATGGTTCTGGAAAAGAGGAAAGCAGAGGGGAAGACTCCGACACAGAGATGACCACATCGGAGCAAAGCACTTCTTCCCCATATGGCACGGGAGATGTGTTGGGACGAGAGCGTGAGACCCAAAGATGGAGTGTCAAAGGGTTAAAGGCCATATTTTATTACGGCCTTGAGGTAACAGGAATGGGGCATCTGTGGAAGCCTATAGCGGAGGAATGGAAGATTGATCCGTTCAAACTGAAGGACTTTCCCAAACTTGATGCCTACTTCCGCCATTACATATTGGGATGGACTAGCAAGCCCCTTCCGAATTATCAGTCGACTCTCGTGAGAGAGTTCTACGCCAACTATCAAGCCATCTAGGAGGGGTTGTGCAAAAAGGGTCAGAAGATAAATGAATTGCCCGCTCTGGAGAGCGTCCTGGTAAGGGGTGTCCAAATCAATATCTCAGCCAAAACCATCAACAGATTCTTATTTGGGCCAGGGTATGAGGCACCCACGTTCCTCTATGACTACGAGTTTCGAGTGAAGCATGAGGAGAAGAGAACGCAGTGGTTGGAAAAGCGTTTGACTACAACCGGGACACCTATGTGGCTGAAATAAGACAAGCTTGTAATTCATAAGGCCTCATTATCTTTTGAGGCTAAGTTCTGGTGGGTGGTGGTACGGTTTAGACTGATGTCGACTGAAGCTGACAATCAGCTGACCCTGGAAACGGCTATTCTGGTAGCTGCTCTCATGTCTAAGTATAATTTGAATTTTGGGCAAATCATAACAGAAGAGATCAAAGACAGAGTTACCAAAATCAGCTCCTCCTACCCATTCCCATATTTGATTACTGAGCTATGTGAAGAGGCTCAAGTTCCTAAGTATGCTGGGGTAGATCAGTCCGTCCAAGCTACAAGGACCCACCATCCAGAGAGGTCCAAAGATGAGACTAGGGTTCTTGGTTTGACTGGCACTGATGAGCCTTTGGCTCTTACACTTGAGGCTCACGTACCGACAATAAAAGGGTCAGCATCCCAGTCATCTAGACCTACCCCACAGGGTAGTCAGTTTGAGCATACCATTGCTGCCCCATCGACTACTGCAGCAGGTCCATCCACCTCGACATCTGAGCCATGCTCCTCCGCAGCACCTCCAGATGAGATCTCTGAGTCTATGTATGCATTTCATCCGGCCAATTTCGCGAACACCATCCAGAGGACTCTTGAGCTGCGAAAGCAAATGAATGTGTTCACTTTACAGTTTCAGCCGATTGTGAATGCCTCCATCCAAAGGGCCATAAAACTGTTTCTCAATATCAATGCCAGAATAGATGCGCTGGAGGCAAGGGTGGACGAGAGATTAAATGAGATGGGTATGCCTGATCTGTTGTACATGAAAAAGTATATTGCACAGCTGAAGGTCAAAGTCGACCGGTTGATAAATCCCCCTCCTACCCAAGCTAGAGCACCAATAGTCATACCACAGATCACAGAGGAGCCCACGCTCAATCTATGGGATTTTGTAGATCCCGAACTCCGTAGGGTACATTTGGACTCGGCGGTGGAAAAGGAGCCTGAGAAAATCGATGAACCAATTCCTGAGCCTGCGACATATAAGAGAAAAAGAAAGAGCAAGGACAAGCAGGTTCAAAAAGGTGATGCTCCTCTTAGCCCAAAGTCTCAAAATAAGAAAGAGGAGAGAGCTGAGAAAAGGGCCCGAAAAGAGTTGGATAGAGCATCAAAAGAGTCTTTGGCTATGCAGCAGATTGAGGTTGATGGTGTTGGTCGAGGTGGTTCAGCGAGTGGTATGGCTGAATAGGTTGATGTACCTTCTGTAGACCCCATTGTGGGAGATGATGTAGTTGTAGCTGCTCGGGAAGCTATTACTATTGAAGAGAGGATTGCAGAGGTAGTCTCTATTGAGTAAAGCACTACGGGCACCATTCCTTAGGGCTCGACAGATGTGACACCCGGTACCGACACTTAGGTTCCACAAGTATGTTCCCGCCCCTAGTGGTTTTGTATTTTTGTGCATTGAGGGTAATGCCCGTTTCTTTTTGGTGGGGTGGGGGCAGTACTGGGTAAGTATGTTTTTGATGGGTTCTTGATGAAGTCTGAGTATCCAAGAGACCCGGGTCATGCCGCGATGGTAAATTAGGCGCTGCATGGGAGGCAACCCATGAGGGTATTCACAAGGTACCTGAGTACTTAGGGTTTTCTTGCCTATGTTCTTTCTCTAAGGATTATTTTTTCTGCTGAACTGGCACATTTAGTATAGGTTGTATATAGTAAAAGAAGAAAAGGAACTTAGTGCAGTCTATGAGCTGATTTTGAAATGGAATTTGAATTAAAAAAATGGATACCCCTCCCAAATTTTTGTGTGACATAATAGTATCTGGTTTTGATAGACTAACCCTTATGGATCCTTTCATGACATTGTGTTTATCGATATGATGAATGGCTTAAGCTAGAGTATGAACCTAATAGGTAGCATGTGATTGTCGACTCTGTACCATGTGTTTGTGAGCTTAATTTGTTTGGTTCTTGCTTTGTGTGCCAATCTAGAACTTGCCCGGTTAGTCTTGCCTAGGTTGTAGGATAGTTGGTTAGGAAAGGATCATAGGCCATTTTTTGAAATAGTCCACTTTATCCCAAAAGACCGACCAAATGATGAGAACACCCTTTGATCTCTGATTTGGAGCCTACATTGACCCTTTTTGGTTGTTTAGCCTAATCACCTTCCCTGTTTCTTATTATGAACCTTTAGTTTGGCCCTGGTCCATCCTTGGACATTGTGTGACTCAACTCAGTCAAATCGCCTAAGTTGAGGGTGGCTACTGTAGAGGTGAGTAAGAAGTGTGGGTATGAATAGAACAGGTTAGAAATAAAAAGGAGAGATAACGGGTGCGGCGGCTATGTTAAAGAAAAAAAAAAAAAAAGAGAAGTGAAAAGCAAAGAAAAAGAAAAGAAAAAGAATAAATGAGTTTGAAACAAAAGCCGCACATGTCACTTGTTGAAAAAGAAACAATAAAAAGGGAGAAAAAAAGAGAGGAAAAGAGTAGAAGTGGTCTGATGAGTGGAAGCACGATAGCGTAGTGTCAAGGAGGGCGTAGTCACTATTTCCTATATCTACCATACCCATCCCCGAACCTACGTTACAAGCCGAGAAAGTCCTATCGTGATCCTAACCCAATTATTCAAAAACCGAGGCCTAGAAAATAAAGGCAAGCCTATGGTATTGTGCACGCATTGTTTGAACATATTTGTGAGTGTGAGCATTTAGTTTAGTCCCCAAGATATAACTATGTTACTGTGTGAGTAGGACTTCTTTGCGGTGAGGGCACTAGAGCGACTTTGACTGCTAACTGTTAGTATTAGTCTCACATGTGTATGCTAGGCCATCTGTTGATAATGTAATGCCATCCTTGGATCTCGTTGTGTTGTCTTGATGAACGGAACACATGCACTGACTTTGTATTGGAAAACGAGGGGGGGTACTTGTTGTGTATTGAACTGCTAAACCATATGACTGTCGTAGTTCCTGGTTTTCTTTTGCTTAAGCGTCGTTTAGTTTTGTTTTAGTCTGTTGCTTGAGGACAAGCAAAGATTATAAGTTGAGGGTGTTGATGTGCCGGGATTTGACGGCACTTTCGACGCTAAAAACATAGGATTTTTGGGAGTTCTTGAGTATATTTTGTTGGATTTAATGTTGTTTGTCAAGTGTGCAGGGACAAAGTATGAATTAGGCAAAAAGTTGCAGTTTCTGGGCAAAAGAGAAGCCACCACGGGCGTCACACCAACGACGGCCCGTGGGGCAGACCATTGATCTAAGCCAGCAGGATTTGTTAAGGCAAAATAGCCCGATGGGTAGGCATGACGCCTGTGGAAACCACGACGGGACGTCACCTTGCCCGTCGATATGCTCCAGGGATAGGTGCAAAAGGTCAAGGAAGGGCGACGGGCGCCACAATGCCCACGGCAAGCCCGACATCCCGTAGCAACTGCCTGTCGAAAGAAGGCAGGGGAGCTAAAGAAAAGACCAAGTCAGGCGATGTGAGACAGCGACGGGCGTCATAACTGTGATGACCCATCGCTCCCGCCCGTGAGATCATGGCAGTGAAATTCTTGAAAAAGTTAAAGAAGGCCAACGGGCAGCCACGACTCCCGTCGCCTCAGTGACGGCCCGTGAGGCGACCCGTCGGATCTCCCGAGTCCAGCTATTCCCAGTTTTATTAGGATTTGGCCTCTTTTGTCTATAAATACTTTTCCTTAGATTTTATTTTCGGTGGTTCACGAATTATTACATATTATTTTAGGATACTTTCGGATCATTACTACATTGTTTTTGGTATTGATTTTAAAAAGACAAGTTCTTGATATTGAAGTGTTCTTGTGAGTTTTCTTCAAGATTCCAGTTTCTTTGATTCTCAATTGTAAGTATCTATTGATGATTGCTCAACCAAACATTAATTGTGTACTTATGAACATGAGTAGCTAAATCCACCACTAGGGTTGTGGGAACCATAAAGGATTAACGAAGTAGGCAAAGTACTAGGTAATTCTAGGGCGATATTTATGCATTTATTGTTCTTCCCTTCGTATTGATTGCTTTCTAGCAGTGTACAGCGTTAGAACTCGCCTTATCCTTACTTGCCGGACCAAAGAGGTAACGGATGGGAAAAGGGTCGTTCAACAATGGAGATTTGAGGCTACCAACCCTCATCTAATGGCTTGACCTTGTCCGGGAATAGTCAATATGGGATCCAAGGTAACGGTTAGTAAAGCGACACCCGCGGCCGGACCAAGGCGTGTGGTAAAATTCACCTAGTTGCCGGACCAAGGAATTAGGGGAACTTAACTTAGCGAATCTGCATGCTAAGTATCAAACTAGGTTACCAAGTACAAACGTCTTACTAAGTTATGATCTCATTAGAACACTACCCTAGTCATCTCATTAATTGGTTAAAACTCTCGAATTAGCAACTGTTACTTGTTTACTTTTGATTTACAAGCATTACTCGTTACTTTAACCCCCCCCCCCTTGCGGGAAATAAACGACTACAAGCACGAATAAACACTAATCGAACATAGTCATACCATATTCCCTGTGGGATCGACCCCAACCTTTAGTTGGGTTCTATATTTGAACAGCAACCGCTTGCGCTTCTTTTAGAGGAGTAATTTAGGCGCATCAACATGCAAGATCGGTAAGTTAGGTTCACCTAAATCCTTGGTCCGGCAGATAGATGAATTTCACCACACGCCTTGGTCCGGCCGTGGGTGTATGCTTTACTAACCCTTACCCTTGATCCCAGATTAGCTATTTCCGAAAAAGGTCAAGCTATTAGATGAGAGTTGGTAGCTTCAAATCTCCGTTGTGAACAACCATTTTCCCATTCGTTACCTCCTTGGTCCGGCAAGTAAGAATAAAACGAGTTCTAACATTTGCAACCGTTAAAAAGCAATCAAAGCGATGGGAGGAATAATACATGCATAAACACCTCCCTAGAATCATTAACTGTTTAACATACGTTTGTTAATTCATCATAATTTCCACAATCCTAGTTATGGTATTTAGCTACTCATGCTTGCAAGAATCATTGAATAATACATAATAAAAGACTTACTTGTATGAATCATGAAAGTTAACTCAAAGTAGAAAAATATATAATCCAAGAACACAAATAAATAATAAAGGAGAAGAATAGAATAAATCAAAATTCTCCGGCCTCCACGACAGTTCTTAGCTTTTTCTAGCTTATAAAATTAAAGGAAAAAAATATATTGGTTCTCTACAAAAATTATTCTTATGGGCTATTTATAGATGTAGAAAAAAACTCAAATAAAATAATTGAGTCTAAAACAAATTGGAAAACCAAAACCCAATTAAATTGGGTTTTCACAGTCCGTGCGTTATTGCTGCCGCCTTCACTGTTGCAGGCATCTTCAGTTGCTGCCACGTGCCAAGTCATCATGAAGTTTCAATTGCAATTTGCAATTTGGTGGCTTCTCATTATACATTATTATATTAAATTTAATCCATTAAGCTGTCTGTTTGATTTTCTTATATGATTTCTCGTTTTTAATTCGTTTCTTCTTCAAAAAAAATCATCTTTTCACCAATTTAATCCTACAAATATAAATATTCAATATAAGAATAATTCATAAAATCAATGCTCAAAAAGAATAATAAAAAGACTAAATATAAGGTAAATAATGATTAAATATAGATATTTTTGGTCTCACATCACCACCCTACACTTAAACTCTTGTTCGTCCTCGAGCAAGCATTAAAGCTCATCTTAATAAAAACTAGGAATACTATCACTTTGATTAATACAAACAATTAGGCCATGTAACAAATCACAACATCAAGTACACTTCCCGATTATTATTCAAGATATATAACAAAAACAAACTTCTAACCTCCTAACCTCAAAGACGGACTTTAATTCATCAAATTAAGTTTGATCACCTACTCTATCAAAGAAAGCTAATAAAACACCTATCTATCATGAGACAAGTGCCTTCACAAGAAGAAATAGTCCACACACTCAATTTAAAGAATCAAATATAAATTAAGGACTTAGCATCAAAGAACAATTCTCTCACTCACAAAAGAATTCACATGTATGCACAAAAAACCATAGGCTTGCCCATTATGTACATCTCCACTAATTAAGCATGCTTGAATATAATCAAATAGGACTTTTACGGGTTGTAATGTTGGTTAGGGGACCGGTAGGAAACTATATAATAGTGACTTATACTTTCCTAAGTACTTTGCACTTTTTGAACTTCGTCACCCATTTTTTTCACTTTTTTTTCCAGCCCTCTCTTCAATTATTTTCACTAGTAATTCTCATTATATCAAGAATGCTTCAATCATATTTTTTTTTCAAGAAATTTTCTCTTCTTTTTTTTCATGTCACATTCTTTCTAAGAGGGCCTTTTCATCACTTTGTAGCTATCATTAGTCACCTTTTTTACTCAATCATCACTTTGTAGCAAATTTAACAATTTTATCATAGTACATGCTATAGTGCTTAAGAAAGCAGGGTGCAGAAAACTAGGGATTCAACAAAAGGATGCCGGCAAAAAAATACGGCTACCAAACAAAACGCTACAAGCTAAAAGGGGTAACTAGTGATATAATATCTGAAAAGGCTAAAATTCACAAGACAAATCAAAGAAAGCCTATATTATCTTCTAAACAGAGCAATGCTTTTTATTTTGCTTCAATAACATGCAGGAAAAGTTCTAGAATAAGATGCAAAACATGAAATATATGCAAGAAATCCTCACCTCACGTGACACAAGTCTCAATCAAGATGGATCAATTCTACTTTTAAGATAGACAGGGTCATAGTAAACTACGAAATAAGAATAAGTTATATACAAAGTCACTACCTTGAGCCTAGGTGTCAAAAAGTCAATTATTTTATTTTATACTCAAGCATTCACAGAAAAGTATTGCTCAAACTTAGGTCTAACTATGCTAGTATCAAATAAGTCAAAAAAGGGTCTTTTCGTTTCTCTCAAAAAAAATTTATTCCTAAAATATAAAAAAATCACTCTAAAAATAATTACTCGGTTCAAACGGCCCCCCCTCGAAAAAGAATCGATGCCATAAGAAAAACCAAGGGGTGGATGAAATATTCCACTAACAAAAACTAAAAAAAAAATAGGGAAAATAAAATATTTAAAAAAACTTTTTGTATTTTTTTTTTGTTCAAATAAAATAAAATTCTATGGCATACTCACCCTTTACTTACAATTATCAGAAGATTCTCCCCCCACACTTAAAATCATGCTTTTTTCCCAAAGCAATTTATAGAAGAAGAAGAAGGAGGAGGAGGAGGAGGAGGAGGAGGAGGAGGAGGAGGAGGAGGAGGAGGAGGGGGAGAGATACTCCATGAGGCTCTCTAGAGACTAGCTAACAACATGATTTATCATAATTTTTCATCAAGGGTCGCGTCATCCCATACTTAAGCTCAACCATATTCTTTAGCTTCCAATTTTGAGTACTCAGACTTCCCCTAATCTGCACAAAAAAAGAAAAAAATAAAAAAAATCTAACACTATAAAAATAAAAATAAGAAGTTATACTACCAATTGGGTTGCCTTCCAATAAGCGCCTGATTTAACGTCGTGGCACGATACCTTCAAGTGAACTATTTTTTCCTCCACTTAGAACTTATAAATTGCACCCCTAATTATTTTTTCTAATTTTTAACTATGCTGAAGAGGCTGTGGTATAAATATAAAGGTCCCAAGTAATAGATATTGAATTTTGTACTTTTTGGACCTTAAGTGAAGAATGTAATTCTCTGATTTTGGCACAATAAATTCAAGAATACAGACACATTGTTCCTCCTTCTTACACTCTCCCATAAGTTCATATGGCTCGATTAGTAACTCACCATCTAAATATAATGTAGAAAAATGATTGGAATGAGGTCCAATGCGTCCTAACTCATGAATTGTATTATTATTTACATTCTCATATTCACGCACCCTAGAGTCTTTAAAAATAATTTTATCTACTTTTTCACATAACTCTAGTGTACTCTTCTCAACAGTGACAACATCTAGTAGTTGTTCCTCTAATTTTAGCTCCTTAAGTTGGCTCATAAACATTTTTTCTTCCTCACACAACTCATAAATAAATTGTTGGGCGTCAAACGCAGCAATCTTTGCACTCAACTCATAATTTAAGTTGTGAATTTATCAATTGAAATTTTCAAACTCATCAAGGAACTCTATTCTTTCTTTTAAGCGCTCTAAAAAAATATAAGTAAAGTTTTTATAGTCACCCTCATATAAAGCTAATTTCATGCAAAGATCCACACTATCATAAGCACAAGAATTACAAGAACCCATATCACTCCCTACTTTTTCAGATGTCATCTCAAGAAGAGTGGTAAATAAAAAAAAATTGTAAAAAATTTTTTTAAAAAAATTAATAATAAAAAAAATAAACACTACAAATAAAAATAAACACTAAAGACAATTTCTAAACCGTGTTCCCCGGCAACGGCGTCAAAATTTGATACGCCCAAATTACACCTCCAAAAAAAGTATAAAGCAGTCGTTGTCAAATATAAAACCTAACTGGGGTTAGGATCGATCCCACGAGGAATATGGAAGAAATACGTCAGTACTGAATATTTAATCATTTGTCTTTATTTAAAGGTTTTTTTTATGTATCACAAGTAAAGATCGAAATTATTAATAATTTAATATTTAATTATATTCAAGGAATTAAAGGTAACTAGGACTGTGTTCGCCATGATTTCATAACTTAGGAGGTACACGCAAGATCGGTAAGTTAGGTTTACCTAAATCCTTGGTCCGGTAGATAGACGAATTTCACCACACGTCTTGGTCCGGCCGTGGGTGTATGCTTTACTAACCCTTACCCTTGATCCCATATTAGCTATTCCCAGACAAGGTCAAGCTATTAGATGAGGGTTGGTAGCCTCAAATCTCCGTTGTGAACAACCCTTTTCTCATTTGTTACCTCCTTGGTCCGGCAAGTAAGAATAAGACGAATTCTAATATTTGCAACCGTTAAAAAACAATCAAAGCGATGGGAGGAATAATACATGCATAAACACCTCCCTAGAATCATTAACTGTTTAACCTACGTTTGTTAATTCATCATAGTTCCCACAATCCTAGTTATGGTATTTAGCTACTCATGCTTGCAAGAATCATCGAATAATACATAATAAAAAACTTACTTGTATTAATCATGAAAGTTAACTCAAAGTAGAAAAATATATAATCCAAGAACATAAATAAATAATAAAGGAGAAGAATAGAATAAATCAAAATTCTCCGGCCTCCACGGTAGTTCTTAGCTTTTCCTAGCTTATAAAATTAAAGGAAAAAAATATATCAATTCTCTACAAAAATTATTCTTATGGGCTATTTATAAATATATAAAAAAAATCAAATAAAATGATTGAGTCCAAAACGAATTGAGAAATCAAAACCCAATTAAATTAGGTTTGCACCGTCCGTGCGTTATTGCTGGCGCCTTCACTGTTGCAGGCATCTTCAGTTGCTGCCACGTGCCAAGTCAGCATGAAGTTTCAATTGCAATTTGCAATTTGGTGGCTTCTTATTATACATTATTATATTAAATTTAATCCATTAAGTTGTCTGCTTGATTTTCTTATATGATTTCTCGTTTTTAATTCGTTTCTTCTTCAATTTTTTTTTATCTTTTCACCAATTTAATTGTACAAATACAAATATCCAATATAAGAATAATTCATAAAATCAATGCTAAAAAAAGATAATAAAAAGACTAATTATGAGATAAATAATGACTAAATATAGGTATTTTTGGGCTCAAATCACATCCCATACTACCGGAGCGTACACTGAGCATACAACAAACAAGGGTGGAATCCAAATGAAATATGCATGGTGGTGTGATATGATGGAACCAGTGTGATAGTAACTCGTATGTTACCTCCTCCGGTACCTAAAAGGCCCAATAGAGGCAGGATCTATGGAAGGACACGGCCTGTATACCTCAACTCCACCGTATATCCCTCCTTCGGCACACTCACCTTGCAACCATTGGTCCTAGAATGACAGGGTCCATGGAGGTCGATGAACATATACTAACGCAAATCTCAAAGAATTGCTCAATAATCGGAACCTCGTAGTACATGCCCGAATTTGATCCGGGTCTAAATCAGTAATGGTAATCTCAAAACCCCATCAAAGGGTGCCCGAAGTGTATCTAGGTCTAAATCAGTAATCAATTCTCAATAATCCTTATAAAGGGTGCCCAGAGCCTATCCAGATCTAAATACATAGTAAAACATGTCTAGCACCCAGCCTCGCCAAGTCTAGTATCAGTGTGAAAACTGGTAGTAAAACCATCATAATATCCTCTCTACTCCAAGAGGTTTCATAAATCATTTCCTAATTCCCTTTTTATAAACATTTGTACTGAAAATGGGCTCCTCGGGCCATGCAAAGTTTACAAAAGCGATTATAGTAGGCCCAAAGCCAAAGCAGTAGTAAAATATGCAGAAAAATCCTTTGCATGAATGGTATGCTCGCAAATAATATATTATCCCAAAATGGCTCACAAACATTCCTATCGGTCGTACACAGGCACAATCAGTTCTTCAACACAAATAACCAGCCTAAAGTAAGATCACGATGTTCGGGACTCGCGAACATTCCCAAATATCCAACTTTCTATGGTCCAGAGTCTTCTACAAAGGCCACACGAGGCCACAAGTGTAATATCAAAATACTACAATGAGTACTACAAACAACGTAAGAATAAATCTGACAGAAGAGACAGACAAGGTCTGGGGTACCAACCTATAACAACCAACCCAAGGATATTAATTAATACAGTTATAGCCTATATATGCAGAGTCTAGGTAGGGAAAGCCATAACCTACCTGTCGTCCAATGACTAGCTGCAGGAACGGCGTCTTCCAAGCTCGAACTGCTCCGAGAAGCTCCAATTTGCGAAAACACTATCAACACAATAATCTACGTATCAATATAAGACTGAAGATACCCATCCGGGTTAAAACTCAGGTCACATGCAGGCCCGCGGGGCCCACTACCTGAAATAAGAAATTAAAGGAAGCACGATAATCACAACAAACCCAAGAGTGCATGCTCTAAAATTGAGAGAATTTGGCCAAGAAAAAGGGCTCAAAATAGCCCGCTCAAGAGAGAAATTAAAGGAGTTTCAAGAATAAAACTGAAAATTAAAATAAGAACTACTTACCACGAAGAGATGGAACATGCCAAAGAAGTGATTCTCCGAACCCACGAGCATGCAACCAAATATGAGCAATTACAATCAAGAATTTTCCCCAAGCTCAATAAGGTACAACAATGGAGGTTAAACCATGGAGAAGAAGCCTTTGGGGAAGAAGAAAGCTTACCAAATCACAGAGGGATCAAGACTAATCGATATATTGATGAATTCCCCAAAGCTTACACAAATTTGGAGCAGATTCTAATGAGAGAAATGGTTTTTAGAGAGGAGAGATATTGAAAGAATGGCTGGAAAAATGAAGAAAGAGAATTTTATAGGCCAGCGCTATCGCGCTAAAGGAGTGCTATTATGCAAGAGGGCAGGCGGGCGCCAAGGTGCCATCGCACAGGCACGGTGCCATCGCGCTGCTGGCGGATGGGTGCTTGGGCGCTATCGCGCTGGCCGTGCGCAATTGCACTGAAGGACTGGTGATAGCATCCACGGTGACACACGTTCATTAAAAGTTGAAGGGCTTCTATGGAAAATCAAGAAGATGTTTATTGTGGAAGAAAAGCTCAAGAACAAGCTTCGGAATTATGGAAAAGAATGGGCTAAGTACTATACACATATTTCATGGTTCAAGTCCAAGCCCAAAAGAAGAAATATTGGCCCCCCGCACGAAGGCTAGAGGAGGGCCCACATGGACCCCCAATAGGAGCCACATGGAGTCCACATGAAGGAGCCCAAAGAATGTTGCATTACCCATGATAATCAAGCCCAACAAAGGGCTTGAGTTGCAGCCGAGACTAGTGAGGATCATGCCAACAAGGGGCTGCAAATTCATGCCTAAAGTGGATCAATTAGGCGTGTGATTATTTGGTGCTATTTGCCACTTTTCTCTTATTTTTGTTAGCTAGTTTTGGAAGTATTTTTACTAGTTTTCTTAGTTTAATAGTTTCCTAGTTTAAAAGTTTCCTAGTTTAAAAGCTTCCTAGTTTAAAGTTTTCTAGTTAGGTTTTATTATTTATTTCCATAAAAGTAGGATTCGAATCTCATGCTATTTGGGATAGGTTTCTCCCTATATATAGAGATGAATTTTATTATTTTCATTAAGAACATTATGATTAATATTATTTGAAAGGTTTCTCTTCTTTACACATTTGTGTGTGGTGACTATGAATTTATCTTGCAACCTTATAAGAACGATTCTTTAAGAGGTAAGATTAATTCTTAACTTGATATCTTTGGTTTCTATTAAAGTAAATTAAAGAAGGTGATTAGTCTTATACTAATTGTTGTCTCTAATTTCTTCGAAATAGGGGTCTAGATCACTTTTGATCTAAGCTCTTGAATTGACTCTATTAGTATCATAATTAATATTAATTCGCTAATTTATGAATACTAAGATCAATTAGGGTTCTTAGCACTAATCTTGAAATTGAGAATTTTATTCTCAAATTTCACATATCTTTTAATTTCTTGTCTTTAATCCTAGTATTTTTGCTTTCGCATTATTATCTTGTTAATTCAAGTAACCCGATTCTTATCACCTAGCCTATAACAAAAACCAACAATGCTAAAAACTTCTACGGGGCATTCCGGGCATAATAGGACCTGATACTCAAAAATCAACTATGCTATTAGAGTGGAAATGACGTTCTAGGCTCAACAAAATCAACAAAACTTCCATACGAGTTCGTCTTGGAGGAATATTTGACCTAAGTCAATACTAGCTAACTGATAAGTTGGTATTCTACCTACTTATTTAGCTTTTAATCTTATGATTTTGCTAATATTAAGTGGCAAAATAGTGCAATTGATACGAATTACTTCTATTTTACAGGTTTCTATTTCTTAGAAGTGTTCGGGAAGAATTCAGATAAAGACAAGTCAAAAAAGAGCTATTCAAAGAAATAAGAAACTGGCAGCTGATTGGCCTATGCGAATGCGGCAGTCCCTCCACGTATGAGAAGGTCATTTAGGCAGAAGCTACGCAAATATGGAAGTCCTTCCACATATGTGAAGGTCAACCAGACTGAAGACTCTTCGCCAACGTGGTAGACCGCACGCGTAGGCGAAGAAGGAATGTCAGCTGCGAGGCAGAAATGGAAAATTTCATTTTTGGAAACCCCAAATCACATAAAACTCTTTTCAGCTATTTTGGGATCTATCTTTGGCTACTCTCATAACTTTTGGCAAAGCTTGGAGAGCAAGTTCATTAACCAACACCATAAGAGTGAAGATTTGGATGCTCTTTATTGTAAAATCTTTAGTTTCCATTCTTTAACTCTTGTTCTTAATTGCTATTTTATTAGTGTAGTTATTGAATTGAGATTTGAGTTTTGTATTAGAGATAATACTTGTTTGGATATTGAATTCATATCTAGATTTTGCTCTTATTTGATTATTTGGGTCTATTGAATCCTCTATGCTTGAATTTATAGTCAATGGTTGCAAACATTGACTTAGCATTCTAATTTGGGTTTTTTCTTGAGAGAGGATTTCCTTAAATTCGGGAAGATTCAATAGTGGGGATTTGGAATTCCATTCAAGATTGAGGCTAAAAATAACTCAATTCATCGAAAACCCCCATCTAAGAGTTGGAGCTAGAAATAGCCAACTCACCCAAGTTGATTTGGTTGGTTATTACTGACTCGTGGTGATTTGCACGAGATATATGCTCGATTGGTCGCAAGACGATTAGGTATACCTTTAGTCAAGACTACCCATGTGTCAATTGGGTGCAAGTCTTGTGAATTAAATTTCCATTCCCAATTCTCCATTGTTGTCCTTGCTTGGCGAAAGCAAGGTGAAAGCCATTTATCAAAACATATCTTTTATTTGATTTCTTTTATCTTTTAGTTTAGGCTAAAGCCCTCCTTTTTGATACCTTTTCTTTTGTTAATTGAACTTCAATAAGTTGCTTAGATTCTTCATTAGCTCGATCGCAATTACATTATTTTATTTGGGTTATACCCTGACATCCATTGGGAATTATAAATGTGTTTTGCTTAACGATAGCCAATACCTACTAATTGGAGAGTACGTTTGAGCGTTATAAAAAATGGTACCGTTGCCGAGGACCAATTTGGCATATTGAGTTAGTTTAGAGTTTGAGTTTACTTATTCTACTTCAAATTTTGTGAATAGTCATTTTTATTTTGTTTGGTTTTATTGTATTGAAAGATGCCATGGCATCTCAAAGCGAGGATGTTATAAATGAGGCAAGCTTGAAGGTGGAGACGCCCAAATCCCACTCCAACCATTTTCTGACCTTAAGTTTGATCGAATGGACAAAAGTCGAAATAATAAAGCTTTTGGAAGACCTTGGAAAGAGGATGGATGAAGGTTTATCCGGTTTTAAGTTTGTCGTGGAAAGAAGGCAAAGTGACCTTCCTCGCTTGAAGGCAAAAAATGCGAAATGCAAAATCAAGAGAATCGCTTTCTTATGTTCAAACCTTCACCCCGTGATTGTCACCGGAATTTCGATTCAAGTTTGGGTCAAGTGTTCAAATCATCCAAATAGAGATCCAAATGGTGACATATCCTTCATCGCGCCGCGACGTTAAATTGTGCACTTGATGGGAGGCAACCCATCATTTTTATGCTTTACTTCACTTTTTGTTTCTTTTTTATTTGTTTTAGGTGCCCAAGGGAATGAGAAGGGAAACTAAGTGTTGAGATGCACCAAAAATACCTCTGAAAAATATGTCTTTCTCACTTTGAAGAGTGCCCATTGCACATGCCATCGCACAAGGAACCAGTGAACTGGGCAAAAACATTGGCATGTGCGAAAGTGGTGGGTTTCGCACCTCCCAAAGTGCGCATCACACCCGACTTCGAACGTTGTAAATAGTGAGCTGGAAGAAAATGCAAAATCTATTCCAGCAACCCTTCTTTGTGAACTTTGTGACCTGGCTGCATACGCGATGACCAAGAAAATAACAAACCTACACGTACGTGTTGGACCGGTCACGTACGTGAAGCTTATAGGCAGTTTACAGGTATTTTAATTGCTCAAAAATCAGAAAAGGCACCAAGTGTTTCTCTAAACGAAAGTTGCACTTTCTCCTCCTTTGGCACACAATAACTTCCATCAAGTTCTTCCATTCATTGCTTCATAAATTGCAATCCACCAGGAATGAACTCCGCCCTCTTTGTATCTTAAAATGGTTCCCTTTCTTCCTCATCTTGATGTTGTGAGAATCGGGCAATGACATTCTTGGTTGAAACTCCTCTTGCTCTAAATTGATTTTCATTTGTGCCTAACTGCTCAATTGTTTGGTGAAGTTGGTTGAGGGTATGTCCTAAATTGTGGGACTAAACATGTGGTGCTTAAAGTGGTTCCAACACTTTGGAAAATCAAGCAAGAACTGCTTGCCTCCCATGTATTCGAGAAAATGCCTTAAAGGCTGATGAACTGGGCAAACACACTGACCTTCGCGTTTGCGGTAGCTTGGCCGCATTTGCAAAGGAGAAAAATTCTTGAAAAATAAAAGTACCTTCGCGAACGCAGCCAACTGGCCGTGTGCGCGAAGAAGGAACACCTGGTAGTGCCAAAATAGTAGCTTCGCACAGCCCACCTCGGAATATTTTCCAGTTATTTCTTTGGCTTAAGTGCTTCATAATACATTGTTTTAAGTGTCCCCAAGAACTTTTAACATGTTGGTTTGTTATGTAGGTACTTTGATCCCAAAAATGGCCTCTAACGGTAGTGAAAATGAAGTTAAAAATGTTCCAGAAGTGGAAATGGGGGAGAACTATGATCAGGACAGATTCCTAGCGGCATCATGCGAGCGTCGGTATGATGAATTCTTGTCCAAACCCTTTTTTAGGGAGAAGGGAATCAACATGGACAAAGTGGAAAGAAAGATGTCGGAGTTCTATAAGAGATTGGTGGAGCATGGATGGATTTTCTTTGCTCCTCCACCTATCAAGGCAAACCACACGGTGGTCACAGAGTTCTTTGCTAATGATTCGACCACCGACTTCAAGGGTGCATTGGTTACTACCGTTTGGGGTGTCCAAGTGAGCTTCAACCCTGAAATCATCAATGCACTGTACAACCTTTCGAATGCGGATAATGGGGTTTATGTGGAAAAATCAAAGGCAGAAGGATCACAATGGTTAGTTGACAAGTTTCATGATGGGGTGACCCCGAATTGGTTGACTTTGAAAAAAGGGGTCAACTCACATGAGTTCACTGCAAAAGCCAAGTCATGACTCTCGATTATTTGTGCAAGGATCATACTATTCTCGCATGACACTGATGTGACCCCTGACTGAGCCTTGATGATTGTGGCACTCATGGATGGTTTGGATGTGAATGTTGGGATCCATATAGTAAACCAAATGGAAGAGGTTGCTATGGGGAGGTCGAAGAGCCCCTTCTTTCCTTCACTAGTTACACAGTTGTGCTATGATGCTGGGGTGTTGAAACACCCGATTGACATTGAGAAGAGTCCGGCAATCTTGATCCATCCATTGTTGTAAAGGGCCCTAGAAGCAAAGCTTAAGTAGAGAAAAATTGGCGTAGCTTCTCCATCCTTCAGGCAGTTCCTTGAGTCTTCTACTGAGCCTACTGGCCTTTCTACAGTTGCATCTGGGTTATCCTACCCTATGGGACCACTATAGTCCAGGCCTTACATTATGATCCATCTCTCTAGTCAGATTTAGGGAGTGGATGCACATGTTCAACAGTTATTGGCTAGATTCTCTACTGGCTTAGTTGGAGCCAACACACCAGCAAGTTTTGTGTCTCCTCCATCTCTTGCCAAAGTATCCACTGAGCAGAAGTTGATTAATGGGCGGCTGAGTGCAATGAACACCCGCTTGGAGAATATAAGCCACAGGCAAGGAAAGGTTTAAAAGCACCAAAGGAAGTTCATTGAGCATGAGAAGAAGAAGAGCAAGTTCTTGAACAAGATGATGGATAGATTGAAGTCTTTTTGTGGATCCGGTACACCGGAGGATGACGAAGATGAGGATGAGTAGAGACTTCAGTTTCCCTCTTTCTCTAGTTCAAATTGATACACCTTAGGGAGCCCCCTCAAACTTATCTCTTATTTTGATGCAGTGAGGACACTATCCTATCTTAGTTGGGGGTGGCGTGTTAGACCGCACTCTATCTAGCTTAGCTTTCTTTACTTTTGCAGATTATTGTGCCCTTGCCGAACTTTTTTTATTGGTTTGGATATTACTATGCCCTTACCGGGTTTGTTTTGTTTGTTTGGATATTCTTGTACCCTTGTCGGGTGTGTTTTGTGGATTTATGCCTTTTTCGGGTTTTGGAGTTATTGTGGAGGAAGTTGATGGTTTAGCTTTTTAGTTTCTTTAAATTTTGCTTCTTTAGTTTATTTTGTAGTCGATGTGTTGGTTGTTTTGGGGAAGAGGAAGTCTGAGTATTCGTTAGTCTAGATAAAACTTGTCAGAGTTGGGAACACTGCATCACACATGTCAACATGCGAACCACATAAGCTTCGCACAAGCCACTGCTTGGCTTGTATGTTGCACATGCGACCCGCACTTTGACATGTGCAAATCGTATGTTCCAGTGTAGTGTGATAGTTGTGTTCATAAACCTTGAGTAACCTTACCAATTTAGATAGATGGATTGGCCCAATGATAGACTGAGTGACGTCATTCTTAAGGGAAAATTGTCATCTTTTGAGGTTTCGGTTGCGATTGACTTGTTTGGTATTAATGAAGTTAGTCTTGCATGTTAAGTTAAATAGGCATACCCTTCCAAAAATTTTGTGAAAAGTGCATGGTAAAGAATGATGTTTGTGACAAACCCTTTGATCTTTTTGTGACTCTTAACTCATTAGCGGTGATAATGTAGAATGGATCCTCTTTGTTCTTCTTTAGGAAGTTAAAATTGATCCTTCTTGAATGATTCTCATGCCATGTGTGGTGAGGTTTAGTTGAATAATTCTTGTGCTTGCTTGTGTTAACTAAAACTTGCCCGGTTAAGCTTTAATGCTAGTCTTGATTATTCTTGGTTGGAGAAATGATCTTAGGCCTTCTTTGTGATTATTGAAGCCTACTTAGCCTTAAAAGCCACCATTGCACTTAAATTGAATCACTAGGCACCCCTCTTCAGCCTAATACCTCTTCTTTGGCAACCTCGGTACAAGCCTTGAACCATTTTGACAATGAATCCCTCTCTTGAACCCGTCCCTGCTTGAACTTCACAAGTATTAAATCGAGGCTAAAAGCCTAAGTTTGGGGGTTGATAAAAGGCACCTTAGAGGAGTGCTAATTGAGTTTATCTTAGTTTGTTGCCGTAATGACCCTTCCGGTCATTTACACATTTTTGCCTTTCTTGTACCATTAGAGCTTACTTGTAGTGGCCCAAGTCATTTATGGCTTGTCGGGACCGGTAGTTCGGTGCCCGGGCAGTTTGTTTGGTCTTTATGGCCGTTCCTCGTGATAGAGCTTCAACTTTGGAAATCGTTGACTTCCGTCAACATTCTTTTTAATATCAAAGAATTAAACCAAGGTTCTTGGTCAAAGGAATCCCTTACTCGAAAGTTCGAGTTAAAGAAATGCCTCGTGTAACACCTCTCCCGTTTGGAAGGTTTAAAGTAACCCGTGCCTTTGGGATAAGACTAGTAGTGTCTAATATACTAAGAAGGATGTGTTATGAGGTATTGTAATGGCAAAATGGTCGTATGATAAGTTTTGAAGTCAAGCAAGTTGCGAAACAAAAGTCGGAAAAAGTTAATGTAAATTCCTTTAAGAAATTCTCTTCAAATTTGGGTTAAATGTCTTGGGGTGTTTCTCCCTATCTATAAAGATTTAGTGGTCCCCCAATATACCAAATCGAAGGTCTACGAGTCTAGTTTCCAACGCACTAAACTGTTCATCCATACGACTTCAGAATAGAGAGATATTCACATTTTCGTAAGACTGCGCAAGCAGACACGTCAAGGTGGGGCCTACGTCCTAAGTCGGTTCAGCTTATAAAAGCTGATTTATCCTTCGTTTTAACCCATATTTTTCACCCAAAATTCTTAGAAAATCATAGGGTGAGTCCATAAATAATCCATGGACTTTGATCCTTTCAATTCGGAAGTTTAACGGAAGTTGCTCTACGTCGCGATCTCGTCATTTTGGTATAGTTTTCCCCGTTCGATTTCATGGTGTATCTTCGTGGATTTTGATACAGCAATCCAGCAGGTGTTTTATAAGTATTTGGCAGTAGCTATGGAGTTATTTTGGTGAGGTATGGATCCCGTATACTTATCTATTTGTTGGATCAAGATTTTAAGCTTCTAGTTATGAAAAGTTGTTGTTGCCGATATCTTGTAGTAGTTTCTTGTTGATTTTGGATCTATTTGTTGTTCCTGCAAGGACGCAGGTTGTTAATCTTGGATATTGAATATTTTTCTCAAGGAATCTCTCCCCTAAGACCCTCTTTCGTTATTATATGTTCTAGTATTGTTTTATGAATTTCTAAGCCACGAAGTGGTATTTTGGATTTGTGGCTTTGGACAGCCCCTTTATCTTGTTATGTTTGGTTATTGTTGTGGTGTTTTGGTTGTGGTAAGGTGCTGGAGGGATTGGGAAATTGTGCGATTCTTTTTGGGATCGCATACGATAGTGATTGGATTGGACAACGTGAAGTACGCCTTGAAATAGTGCCTCGGGAGCTCGTCGCTCCTTTGAGATGTGGTTAACATATTATTGTTGGATTTAGCTGCCATTTCTTATTTTTATTGGCCTCATTTTATGTTTTGGAGTTGGCTGGTCGCGAGTGTGACATTAGCACCTTATCAAATGGCTATGGCTCGTTCTTGCAGCCTCGTCGATTCTAGCAATTGTTCCATTACCTTGGTTGGTCAGCCTTCATAGAGACGCCTATGTGGCTTCAGTTGAAAGTATTTGTTTTATGTGATTCAAAGCTTCCTGGAGCTGTTCGAGTCTGGACGATGCCGTTCCCGCAGCTAGTCATCGGATGACAGGTAGGTTATGGTTTTCCCCTATCTAGACTCTGTGTATATAGGCTATAACTGCATTAATTAGAATTCTTGGATAGGTTGTTATAGGTTGGTACCCCAGACCTTGTCCGCCTTTCATCCGTCTATTTCATACGTTGTTTGTAGTATTCGCGTAGTAATGTATATTACCTTTATGGTCCTGTGTGGCCTTGTATTGACTCTGGAACATAGATGGTGGGCTATTTGGGAATGTCCGCGAGTCCTGGACATAGAGATTATCCTGTTAGGCTGGTTATGTCTGCTGAGTAGCTATTGGGCCTGTGCATGGCTGATAGAAATTGGTGTGAGCCGTTGGGCTACTTTTATATTTGTGTGCGAGCATATCATCCATGAAAAAGGTTTTCCCCTGCATGTTTTACTACAGTTTTGGCTGTGAGCCACTACTGACAGTTTTCCTAAATTTGCATGGACCTGGGGGCCCATTTTTGGTACTGTTGTTGATAGAAAAGGGGATTTTTGGATGTTTTTGCACTGATTTTATTACTGGTACTAGTCTCTACGGGGCAGAGCACCAGACTTGATTTTATTACTGATACTAGTCTATGCGGGGCAGAGCACCACACTTTATTTTATTACTGATACTAGTCTCTGCGGGGCAGAGCACCAGGCTTGATTTTATTACTGATACTAGTCTCTGCGGGGTGGAGCACTAGACTTGATTTACTACATTTTTAGACCCGGTTATGCCCGGGCACCCTTGGAGGGGTTTTTGAGGCATTTTCTACTACTTTAGTCCTGGATGGGGTCTGGGCATGCATATTTGAGACTGGGTCTCTATCTTGATCCCGCACTTGCTTCCGGATGACATGTCTTGATACTGAGTTTTAGTATGGGGTCGGGGACCTCCATGGACCTTGCCGCTCCGGGCCTGGGGCTTCGGGCTGCGTGCGCCGGAGGGAAGGGTATACGGTGGAGTAGAGGTATACAGGCTGAGTCCTTCCATGGAACCTGCCTGCTGGGCCCGATTAGCACCGGAGGAGGTACATACAGAGGTTCTATTTCATATCATATCATATCATGCATTGGATTCCACCCTTGTTTGCTGTGTGTTTAGTGTACTCTCCGGTAGTATGGGATGCCGGAGGGTTTGCTTTCACTTGATTGTGTTCCTCGGTTGTATGAGCGGCCGTTGGGACTGTAGGTAGACTATATTTACTCCTGTTTTTACTTAGAGCTTGTCTTGGCACCCGGTTCTTTAAAGATTAGTGATGGCTAGCCTGTTGAAGCTTTGGTTGTGAGATTTTTGATTATTGAGAGGGATTTGGAGTCCTATCTTATTGAGGCACTTTTTTGTGGCCTTCTGAGCAGAGTGTGAGACTCTGGTTTTATTCTTGTGGGAAGCTGAGTGGTATCTCTCGGTTATTGTGGTTTAGTTATTTCATCCTAGGGTGGTACCTGTGAGGTGATTCCCTGGTTATGCTATCATGTGATTGGATTGGTGTTATGATTTCCTTATACTTGTTGATTCCATTTTGAGTATGTTAGACTGCTCTTCGTCTTTTCCTTTTACTTTAGGTTATTGGTATACCACCATTTTCTCAACTCTCTCTCTTACTTATATTATTGTTCAAGGACTCCAGGTGTGTTCTCCTTTCCTTCACCTGTGATTCTATGTAATTGTATCTCTGTGCTAGCATGTGTTACTTGAAGCTCTTGGTTATGGATGATCTGTGCTAGCTCCTTGTTCCTTGCTTATTGCCTCAGTGACTGCTTTCTTGCTATCTGTTACTTACTGCTTTTATATCTTGTATGCGCTCAGTCGGTCTATGATACCTACTGAGTACCCATGGTTTTGGTGCTCATACTACACTTCTGCACTTTTTTATGTAGATATTAGCTGAGCTTTCTCCGTTGATAATGTTGGAGACTCGTGCAGCTTTTGGATCTTTGAGACTAGGGTGAGCGCCTGACGGTCGAGGCTTGTCTACATCTCATCTGTTGTACTATTGCTCCTTGTACTTTCGGAGGCAATTTATGTTGTATTTTGTTACTACTAGCACTTGTATCCTATTAAAAGCTTATGTACTATTGATACCAAGTCTTGGGGTTGGTGTAGTTTCCTTTATATATTTATATTCGAGTTTTGCTTTTTTTTATTTCTGCTTGCTGGTATGTTTTGGTTAGGTAGTAGCCCATTACTAACCATTTTGAGCTACGGGAATTGGTTCGCCTACTGGGGATTGTAGGTGCCATCATGACTTGAGAAATTGGGTCGTGACAGCTTGGTATCAGAGCCCTAGGTTCACCAGTGTCATGGTACAGAAGCAAGTGTCTAAGTAGAGTCTCGTGGATTGGTACAATGACGTCCGTACCTATCTGCGGGAGGATACAGGGCATTGTTAGGAAAAATTTCATCTTTTTGGCTCCTCATCGTGCGTTCCTAGCTCTATTGACTTCTAAACTTCGATTGTTTATTCATTTTGAGTTGCCTCATACGAGTGCGATAGCAGTTGGTGCCGAGGCTTCAATGCTTCCATCAGTGCTAGGACTCCAGAGTAAGGGTTTACTGCACTAGATAGGGGTGTTGGGTCAGCCCAACCTCCAATTGGATTTATAGCGACCTCAGTGCTTCAGGACACCGTGGCTAGGACTTTGAGTCCTCCAGTGAGTATTTCAGTACCTGGTTCTGTGAGTGGTGCTTCAGTTATAGTTGAGCTTCTAGTTCTTCAGCAAGGTTGTCTGTCGGTATTGGAGTATGAGGTAAGATTTTCTCATCGGACTTCATCCGGTATAGGCTATTTTTTGTGTTGTGAGCATGGGCACTTTTCTAGGAATTTCCCCATGATTGTATATCCCGGACAGCCTGGTTGTTATCATTGTG
The DNA here is from genome assembly GCA_003996215.1 of Jaltomata sinuosa. Taxonomy (NCBI): domain Eukaryota; kingdom Viridiplantae; phylum Streptophyta; class Magnoliopsida; order Solanales; family Solanaceae; genus Jaltomata; species Jaltomata sinuosa. The sequence goes on along the minus strand of QJPP01003189.1, from coordinate 189,555 downwards.
GAGAGATTGGTCACCTTTATAGAGCTTGTCCCCGGCGAGGGCCGATTGGGCCTTCAGTTTTGACTACTCAGTCTAGAGTTAGATTCCGTCATCTTGATGCTCCTCTTGGTGGGCCAGAGGTAAAGGTTCCTGATATCGTTGCTCCAGGTTAGGCTTTTTCTACCTTCAACTTATGTTAGTCCTGCTCGTGTTGCGACTCTATCTCTTCTGTCGTGTAATTACTTATATGCCTACCTGCTACTTGTTTAAGTTGTTTGGCTACCCGAATTGTAGTACTGATGTGTTATTTTATTGGTAGTTTATTCTTTAGTAGTGGATGGGGGTAAGTTAGCCTTGAGAGGTGTTTTCCCAGAGTTGTAGCTCGTGGGTAGTTCTTGTTATTGTATATCTAGTTGGGTTACCCCTGTTTCATTGTGATTCTGGACTTTTGGTTGGGTTTCCCTTGTTGAGAGGTCCTAGTTGGTTGTTGCCTAGGTCGTTATCTAGCATGGCTAGAGATCCGTCTAATGGTTTGGTGTATTACCGATAGTTGGGCCGGAGTTGAGATTTTGCCTCAGTTGGGAGATATTGGTTGTGCTAGTGTGCGTAGATTGGTTTGGTCTCCCGAGTGTCTAGAGTCGACCCTCTTTGTTGATTAGTTTAGGAGGTTGGCAGGTATGTGGGTTGTTCCCATAGTCCCCTCCACTTTCTGGTCCGTTGGGTGTTTTGTTGTATCCCTAGCACCAGTTTGAACGAATCTTGATCGTAGTTCTTTTGATGAGCTCTTGATGTTGGCATTGTGATTGGGTCTTGACTTTAGCACTTCCGACTAAGTGTTGATCATAACCTCGTGGTTAGGTTGTATTTGTAAGCATTTCGGGTGAGTTAAGCATCCGGCCCATTCTTCTCCTGCCTTATTGAATTTGACATGTAGCTATGAGTAGTAAGGTAATGGCTTCAGGTTCTTATTCGAGAAAGGATTTGTAAGGTTTAGTATGTGCTAAGGAAGCATTTTTGTTTAGTTGAAAAAGAAGGGAGATGACTCTTTGTTTGTGTTTAAGTGTCCTCGTAGTTGCCTGAGGTGGCGATGAAGGTTTGCTTTGGGATTTTGGGTTGGTGATTCGATCCAGCCATCTACACATTGCCGTGGGTTCTCCATCGATTGGTTTTTGTTTCAGTAGCAGCTGCGGTGTTGGCAACTTGCATTTTCAGGCCTAGTTGGCTTGGGTTTTAAGGGTTCATTGGCAGCATAAAGGTTCGACCAAGGATTTGGTTGGTAGTTTTGAAAGTCGGTGTTCAGAATCATAACTTGGCAGGTTACATCGGATGGTGTGTGGCAGTTTCTATTTGGTTTCAGCATCCTAGTGCCGGGAGGCAGTGGGTGCGGGCAACTTAGCTTCTTTTACTTCAGTTGTGGATGCGACTATTGGCCTTGGACACCTAGTCCTTGGCTAACCTCTGCAAGAGGCGAGATATTCTAGATTTCAGCAATGTTCTAGTTAGTACGAGGTTCTTCTACCATGGTTGGACAGACTCAGCGGCGTAAGTTTGAGCTTCAACAGTGGTGTATTCTTTATGTGGTCAACTTGTGTAGGTTAAGACTAGCGAGGCTATTTTGAGCTCTGATGATACGTAGAGATTGATAATAGCCATTCGTTTGCCCAGGATTTGAAAGCTTGTTTAATTGATTCCTCTGGAGTTATTGTTTATGTGGGGTTCTAGTGTTGGTTAGAATCGGCCAGTATGGACGAGAAGTTCATTATGATATATGTTTCGAAGTGGTTGGTTGTTTGCAGAACCAGTAGAGCGGTTGATTCGAGCCAAAGGAATGAGTTGAAAGTATATGCAAAAATTTCTATGGCTAGATGGTAACTTTGAACCCCAGGCACCTTTTTCCTTTGCCTTCGGGGTGTTTGGACTTGATATTTGTGGCATGGTGGACTTCTTCCTGAGGTGAGATTCGTAAGGCAATTTCACATTCAAATGGTGTTCGAGTGTTCGGAGTAGCAGTAGTGTTTTCTAGAGTTGGGAGCTTGGCTCATGGTTACAGACTTCGTGGTAGGCTTACCACACTTCTTGCAGGATCATGGTTTTGGTTTGGGTCTTTTGGGAAGATTTCCCTGGTTCATTCACTTTCAGCTGATTCAGACCTGGCACGGTTCAGTTAGCAAATTTGATGTTAGAAAAAATGTTTGTTCGTTGGTTGGTGGTCAGTCAAGGCAGGTAACTTTAGTTTCAATGATATGCTACGGGTTGTTATCTTGGATGGCAAAGGCTAGTAGCCTATATCTTGGCTTAAGACGCATTTGTACAATGGGTGACTTCGTTCGTGGTAAAGTATAAGCACGAACTATGGATCTCTGGTGTGTCAGTTAATGCTTAGAGGGTGGTTTGAGTGTTCAGCTTGTATGCAGATTCCTTTTTGTGGTACTAAAGGATTCAGTTCAGAATAAAAAAAAAAGGGGGGCTTTTGCGGAACAACGGGTTCATGAGTTAGAGTTTTTGGTTGATGGATTTTCTGGTAAACTTGGTATAGTTTTGAGGATTCGAGTTTTGTGTGTTGATAACCTTGGTGCTCTGGTTTTGGTGTTGTGTAGGTGCTTTTTGGTTAAGATTCTCGAGGTTCAGTTTGGGTTGGCAGATCTTTGGAGGTTTAAATCTAGCTTGGCTAGTAAGAAATTAACGCTTGGTTGCTTTCTTTGGTTCTGTTCTAGTGGGTGTCGTCTGGTCGCGAAGGTTACCCGGGTTGTCTGAGAGAGTAGTGCGGGTATTGTATCCGCTATTCTTAAATCTCTGGTATTTTTTTTCTTCCTGACTTTCGGGGACGAAAGTCTTTTTAGTAGTGGATGATGTAATGACCCTTCCGGTCATTTACACGTTTTCGCCTTTCTTGTACCATTAGAGCTTACTTGTAGTGTCCCAAGTCATTTATGGCTTGTCGGGACCGGTAGTTTGGTGCCCGGGCAGTTTGTTTGGTCTTTATGGCCGTTCCTCGTTTTAGAGCTTCAACTTTGGAAATCGTTGACTTCCGTCAACATTCTTGGTAATATCAAAGAATTAAACCAAGGTTCTTGGTCAAAGGAATCCCTTACTCGAAAGTTCGAGTTAAAGAAATGCCTCGTGTAACACCTCGCCTGTTTGGAAGGTTTAAAGTAACCTGTGCCTTTGGGGTAAGACTAGTAGTGTATAATATACTAAGAAGGATGTGTTATGAGGTATTGTAATGGTAAAATGGTCGTATGATAAGTTTTGAAGTCAAGCAAGTTGCGAAACAAAAGTCGGAAAAAGTTATTGTAAATTCCTTTAAGGAATTCTCTTCAAATTTGGGTTAAATGTCTTGGGGTGTTTCTCCCTATCTATAAAGATTTAGTGGGACCTCAATATACCAAATCGAAGGTCTACGAGTCTAGTTTCCAACACACTAAACCGTTCATCCATACGACTTCAGAATAGAGAGATATTCACATTTTTGTAGGACTGCGCAAGCAGACACGTCAAGGTGGGGCCTATGTCCTAAGTCGGTTCAGCTTATAAAAGCTGATTTCTCCTTCGTTTTAACCCATATTTTTCACCCAAAATTCTTAGAAAATCAGAGGGAGAGTCCATAAATAATCCATGGACTTTGATCCTTTCAATTCGAAAGTTTAACGGAAGTTGCTCTACGTCGCGATCTCGTCATTTTGGTATAGTTTTCCCCGTTCGATTTCATGGTGTATCTTCGTGGATTTTGATACAGCAATCCAGCAGGTGTTTTATAAGTATTTGGCAGTAGCTATGGAGTTATTTTGGTGAGGTATGGATCCCGTATACTTATCTATTTGTTGGATCAAGATTTTAAGCTTCTAGTTATGAAAAGTTGTTGTTGCCGATATCTTGTAGTAGTTTCTTGTTGATTTTGGATCTATTTGTTGTTCCTGCAAGGACGCAGGTTGTTAATCTTGGATATTGAATATTTTTCTCAAGGAATCTCTCCCCTAAGACCCTCTTTCGTTATTATATGTTCTAGTATTGTTTTATGAATTTCTAAGCCACGAAGTGGTATTTTGGATTTGTGGCTTTGGACAGCCCCTTTATCTTGTTATGTTTGGTTATTGTTGTGGTGTTTTGGTTGTGGTAAGGTGCTGGAGGGATTGGGAAATTGTGCGATTCTTTTTGGGATCGCATACGATAGTGATTGGATTGGACAACGTGAAGTACGCCTTGAAATAGTGCCTCGGGAGCTCGTCGCTTCTTTGAGATGTGGTTAACATATTATTGTTGGATTTAGCTGCCATTTCTTATTTTTATTGGCCTCATTTTATGTTTTGGAGTTGGCTGGTCGCGAGTGTGACATTAGCACCTTATCAAATGGCTATGGCTCGTTCTTGCAGCCTCGTCGATTCTAGCAATTGTTCCATTACCTTGGTTGGTCAGCCTTCATAGATACGCCTTTGGGGCTTCAGTTGAAAGTATTTGTTTTATGTGATTCAAAGCTTCCTGGAGTTTTTCGAGTCTGGACGATGCGGTTCTCGCAGCTAGTCATCGGATGACAGGTAGGTTATGGTTTCCCCCTATCTAGACTCTGCATATATAGGCTATAACTGCATTAATTAGCATCCTTGGATAGGTTGGTACCACAGACCTTGTCCGTCTTTCATCTGTCTATTCCATACGTTGTTTGTAGTATTCGCGTAGTAATGTATATTACCTTTATGGTCCTGTGTGGCCTTGTATTGACTCTGGAACATAGATGGTGGGCTATTTGGGAATGTCTGCGAGTCCCGGACATAGAGATTATCCTTTTAGGCTGGTTATGTCTGCTTAGTAGCTATTGGGCCTGTGCAGGGCTGATATGAATTTTTTTGAGCCATTGGGCTACTTTTATATTTGTATGCGAGCATATCATCCATGAAAAAGGTTTTCCCTTGCATGTTTTACTACAGTTTTAGCTGTGAGCCACTACTGACAGTTTTCCTTAATTTGCATGGCCTTGGGGGCCCATTTTTGGTACTGTTGTTGATAGAAAAGGGGATTTTTGGATGTTTTCGCACTGATTTTATTACTGGTACTAGTCTCTGCGGGGCAGAGCACCAGACTTGATTTTATTACTGATACTAGTCTCTTCGGGGCAGAGCACCACACTTGATTTTATTACTGATACTAGATCCTGTGGGGCAGAGCACCAGGCTTGATTTTATTACTGATACTAGTCTCTGCGGGGCAGAGCACTAGACTCGATTTACTATATTTTTAGACCCTGTTACGCCCAGGCACCCTTGGAGGGGTTTTTTAGGCATTTTCTACTACTTTAGTCCTGGACGGGGTCTGGGCATGCATATTTTAGACCGGGTCTCTATCTTGATCCCGGACTTGCTTCCGGATGACATGTCTTGATACTGAGTTTTAGTATGGGATCGGGGACCTCCATGGACCTTGCCGCTCTAGGCCTGGGGTTTCGGGCTGCGTGCGCCGGAGGGAAGGGTATACGGTGGAGTAGAGGTATACAGGCTGAGTCCTTCCATGGAACCTGCCTGCTGGGCCCGATTAGCACCGGAGGAGGTACATACAGAGGTTCTATTTCATATCATATCATATCATGCATTGGATTCCACCCTTGTTTGCTGTGTGTTTAGTGTACTCTCCGGTAGTATGGGATGCCAGAGGGTTTACTTTCACTTGATTGTGTTCCTCGGTTGTATGAGCGGCCGTTGGGACTGTAGGTAGACTATATTTACTCCTATTTTTACTTAGAGCTTGTCTTGGCACCCGGTTCTTGAAAGATTAGTGATGGCTAGCCTGTTGAGGCTTTGGTTGTGAGATTTTTAATTGTTGAGAGGGATTTGGAGTCCTATCTTATTGAGGCACTTTTGTGTGGCCTTCTGAGCAGAGTGTGAGACTCTGGTTTTATTCTTGTGGGAAGCTGAGTGGTATCTCTCGGTTATTGTGGTTTAGTTATTTCATCCTAGGGTGGTACCTGTGAGGTGATTCCCTGGTTATGCTATCATGTGATTGGATCGGTGTTATGATTTCCTTATACTTGTTGATTCCATTTTGAGTATGTTAGACTACTCTTCGTCTTTTCCTTTTACTTGAGGTTATTGGTATACCGCCATTTTCTCAACTTTCTCTCTTACTTATATTATTGTGCAAGGACTCCAGGTGTGTTCTCCTTTCCTTCACTTGTGATTCTATGTAATTGTATCTTTGTGCTAACATATGTTACTTGAAGCTCTTGGTTATGGATGATCTGTGCTAGCTCCTTGTGCCTTGCTTATTGCCTCAGTGACTGCTTTCTTGCTATCTGTTACTTACTGCTTTTATATCTTATATGCGCTCAGTCGGCCTATGATACCTACTGAGTACCCGTGGTTTTGGTGCTCATACTACACTTCTGCACTTTTTTGTGCAGATATTAGCTGAGCTTTCGCCGTTGATAATGTTGGAGACTCTTGCAGCTTTTGGATCTTTGAGACTAGGGTGAGCGCCTGACGGTCGGGGCTTATCTACATCTCATCTGTTGTATTGTTGCTCCTTGTACTTTCGGAGGCAATTTATGTTGTATTTTGTTACTACTAGCACTTGTATCCTATTAGAAGCTTCTGTACTATTGATACCAAGTCTTGTGGTTGGTGTAGTTTCCTTTATGTATTTATATTCGAGTTTTGCTTTCCCTTATTTCTGCTTGCTGGTACGTTTTGGTTAGGTAGTTGCCCATTATTAACCGTTCTGGGCTACGGGAATTGGTTCGCCTACTGGGGATTGTAGGTGCCATCATGACTTGAGAAATCGGGTCGTGACAGTTGCATAAAAAGAATTGCCAAAAAGAAAAAAATTGTTTGAAAAGAAAAGGAAAGAGGAAAGGAAAGAAAGAAAATCCTCCAAGGTGAATAAAATGATAAGAATTAGGGCTTCAAATAAAAAGTAGTGAAATGGTGCCTCGTGTTGAATGAAAATGAAAGTAATGGCTTTGGTTTCGAATTGATAAAGTTGTGTAGAGTTCGAGAAGGATGTAGTCACTTGAATCTAAATGCATATTCTACCCATCCCCGAGCCTATATTACAAGCTTAGAAAAGCCCTTTGAGATCTCCAACCGATTGTTCTTGATCTAGTGGTGAATGAAAATAAGGGCAAGCCTATGGTTGATACTTGTTAGCACTTGAAATTCTTTGTGAGTGTGTGTGTTTGTATTTTTCCTTTGTGATTGACTTTGTGCATAATGTTTTTTTGAGACTTTCATTTTTGTGAGGGAACGCGAATTAGGATAGTTGGTGACATTGATAAACTCCGAAAATGAGTCAATTGACCATGTTTTTGGTAAGCTAGTGGTTTTGAGTCACATCTAAAGGATTGGTTGTTGCCACTTGGTTGTTCTTAATGTGCCATTGCATCCTTGAAGTGTGTTTTTAATAGAGGGTAATGCTTAGATTAAATTATCATGTAATTAACTAATCATTAGTATCACTTGAAGTCATACTTGGTGATTGAAATGGGTTTTTCTTGGCTTGAAGTGATATCTTTGCACTTGTGTTGTGTGCCTCCTGAAATAAAGCTTTTAGTTGCTTGAGGACAAGCAATAGTTCAAGTTTGGGGGTTTGATACGTTGGTATTCTACCTACTTATTTAGCTTTTAATCTTATGCTTTTGCTAATATTAAGTGGGAAAATAGTGCAATTGATACGAATTACTTTTATTTTGCAGGTTTCTGTGTCTTAGAAGTGTTCTGAAAGAATTCAGATGAAAACAAGTCAAAAAGGATCTATTCGGAGAAATAAGGAACTGGCAGCTGATTGGCCTGTGCGAATGCGACAGTCCCTCCGCATATGTAAAGGTCACTTGAGAAGAAGATACGCGAACACGGCAGTCCTTCCGCGTACAGGAAGGTCAACCAGACAGAAGGCTCTTTGCGAACGCGGTGGACCGCCCGCGTAGGCGAAGAAGGAATGTCAGATGCGGGGTAGAAATGGAAAATTCCCTTTTTGGAAACCCCAAATCACATAAAACTCTTCTTAGTCATTTTGGGATTTATCTTTGGCTATTCTCACAACTTTTGGCAAAGCTTGGAGAGCAAGTTCATCAACTAACACCATAGGAGTGAAGATTTGGATGCTATTTATTGTAAAATCTTAAGTTTTCATTCTTCAACTCTGGTTCTTAATTGTTATTTTATTGGTGTAACTAATGAATTGAGATTTGGGTTTTGTATTAGAGATAATACTTGTTTGGGTATTGAATTCATATCTAGATTTTGCTCTTGTTTGATTATTTGGGTCTATTGAATCCTCCATGCTTGAATTTATAGTCAATGGTTGCAAACATTGACTTAGCATACTAATTTGGGTTTTTGCTTGAGGGAGGATTTCCTTAAATTCGGGAAGATTCAATAGTGGGGATTTGGGATTCCATTCTAGATTGAGGCTAGTAATAGCTCAATTTGCCGGAAACCCCCATCTAAGAGTTGGACCTAGAAATAGCCAACGCACTCAAGTTGATTTGGTTGGTTATTACTCACTCGTGGTGATTCACACGAGATATACACAAGATATATGATCGATTGGTCGTAAGATGGTTAGGTATACCTTTAGCCAAGACTACCTTAGTGTCAATTGGGTGCAAGTCTTGTGAATTAAGTTCCCATTCCTAATTCTCCCTTGTTGTCCTTTCTTGGCGAAAGCAAGGTGAAAGCCATTGATCAAAACCTATCTTTTATTTGATTTTCTTTTATCTTTTAGTTTAGGCTAAAACCCCCCTTTTAGATATCTTTTCTTTTGTTAATTGAACTTCAATAAGTTGCTTAGATTCTTTATTAGCTCGATCACGATTACATTGTCTCTTTGGGTTCGACCCCGATATCCGTTGGGAATTATAAATGTGTTTTGCTTAACAATCGCCGATACCTCCAAATTGGAGAGTATATTTGAGCATTATCACTAACGCCAACCGAACATCCAAAATGAGCCCGGCTCACCCGAGACCCGAACCAACCAACTACCAAACCCAAACTCAACATTCCAGAGCTAACAACACTGGTGGAATTTCCATCTGAGACCGTCTTCTCCGAATGTTGACCAAAGTCAACCAAACAAGGCTAACTAGCCTAAAAGCACAAAATGAGAGAGAATTCCAAGTTGAAAAGCTCCTAGATCCCGACCAAAGGTCCACCTAGACCAAAGTCCATGCTCCGGAGCTAACAAAATTGTCAGAATTTGATTTCGAGCATGATTACCAAGAATATTGACCGAAGTCAATGATTTCCTAAGTTAAGGTTCTAAAATAGGGAAATGGCCAGAAAGACGAAACAGACGGCACGGGAACCGGACTACCAGTCCCCACAAACCATAAATAACTTGGGGCCATTACAAGCAAGCTCTAACGATACAAAGAAGGAAAAACACAAGAATGACCAGAAGGGTCATTACATCATCCACTACTAAAAGGGACTTTCATCCTCAAAAGTCAAGAAAGAAGAAAGCACCAGAGACTTAAAAACTGTGGATACAAACCCCGCACCACTCTCTCAGATAACCCAGGTAGCCTCCTTGGCCATTCGGCACCCAATAGAACAAGACCAAGAAAAGCAACAAGCCTTAACTCCATACTAGACAAGCTAGACTCCAACCATTAACTCCAAAACTCCAAAGGTCTACCAACCAAACCAAACCTCAACAATATCAACCGTCAAGCACCGACACAACACCGAAACCAGAGAACCAAGGCGATCAACACACAAAACTCAAACCCTCGATGCCACAACCAAGTTCACCCACAAAGTCACCAACTAAAACTCTAACTCATGAACCCATTGATCTGAAACAACCCTTTATTCTAACATGAATCCTTTTGCACCATAATCATGAAGCGTCACATAAGTCGAACACTCGAGCCACCCTCAAAACACCAACTAATCCATGAGAGATCCATAGTTCCCACTCATACACCACTTCGAATAAAGTCACCTTTATACTCAAACTCTGTCCAAGCCAAGCTATAACTTACTATACCTCGATATCCAAAATACTAACCCAAAGCACATTCTCGAAAACTATAGTAGTTTTACCCCGACTAACCATCAACCAATGAATGAACACTTTGCCTAAGACCAACCTCGCTAGCTGAACCCATCAGAACTAACCATCGAAACTCGATTAAAGCTTGTACACTAGGGTTGGGAAATACACGCGTGTATAGCCTGTGTCAATGGAGAATCTCCCAACTATAGAACAAAACCAACCTGGCTGAACCATGCCAAGTCTAAATCGACTAAAAGTGAATGAACCAAGGCAACCTGCCCAAGAAGACCCAAACACAAAAACCCATTTCTGCAAGAAGTGTGGTAAGCCTACCACAAAGTTAGTCGCCATCACCCAATTCCCAAACTCTAAGAAATATCGTTGCTACTCCAAATACTCAAACACCATTCGTAGTTGAAATCGACTTACTAACCTCACCTCAGAAATAAGTTCACCATGCCGCGAATATCAAGTCAGAACACCCTGTTTGGCAAAGGAAAAGGTGTCTGAGGTCCAAGGTCGCCACCTAGCTAATGGCAAAGTCTTAACCTTCCAACTCACCCCTTTGGCTCGAACAACTGATCTACTGCATCTGCACATAAACAAACAACTCTAAAGCATACCACATGCTGAACTTCTGGTCCACAATGGCCAAGTGTAACCAATGATGGAATCACATACAATAGGCAATCACTCAGAGAGTCTACCAAATCAAGCTTTCAACCCTCGGAATACAAAGGCGACCATCATATTCAATATACCATCGAGACCTAAAATAGCCCTACTAGATTCAACCCGCACAACCTGATCACATACAATACACCACTGTTGATTCTGTCCAACTGAAGTAGAATGAACCTTGTACTAAAAAGAACACCATGGAGATCTAGAATGTCCAGCCTAATCCAATGGTTAGCCAAGGAATGGATGTCCAAGGCCAACAACCATTCCAAAATTGAAGTAAAGAAGCTAAGTTGCCCGCACCCACTACCCTTTGACACAAGGATGTTGCAATCGAAGAGAAATTTCCACAAACCATCCGATGTAACCTGCTAGCCCATGATTCTTAAATCCAACTCCAATTTCCAATCAATGTCTGTGTAGAACCCATGAGTAGACCCATACGCTATCGGTGAACACTTAGGAACTGGAGCCAACTAGGCTCTGAATATATAAGTTGCCCAATCCATAGACGCTAACGAAACTTAAGTCCCCCAAAGAATATAACAAGGAAACCACAGTCGATGCAACAAGCTTCCAATGGTAGTACTGGGAATAACCACTACCTCAATCTCATACTAGAAGGAAATCTGACCTCGAATTCATCTAAGGCAATGCCACTGTAAGCTGTATTCGGTCAAAGCACGTCACCAACACATAAGATAAAGCAACTCTCAGTCATCACCTTAATCAGCTACTAAAACACATATGTACGAATAAGGAGTCATCTCCCTCCTTTTTATAACCAAACGGAACCCTTTCCAAAGATACAACCAACCTGACGGACTCCTTTTCAAATAAAACCTAGAGCTATTCCCTTAGCTCCCACATCTATATTGTCAATACCCAATAAGGCAGGAGAATAATAGGCATAATGCCTAACTAACCCAAAATTCTACGATCACCACTAAACCACCATTCTACAGTCAATACTTAGCCATAATGCCATAGTCAAAACTCAACCACCATGCTACAATCAAAAGCTTGACTAGAATACAACTACCAAAACTCATCCCAACTGAGACTGGGGAAAACAATGAAAAGCAACTCCACCAGACTTGAAACATAAGAAAATCGCGGGAGCAACTTATTCACAAGCCAACTTCCTAAACCAACAATTAGAGAAGGGCAATTCTAATTTCTCAAGAAAAGCAAAACTAACACATACCCAGTGGCATAACCAACACCATTCTCTTTGAGATAAAACCTCAATCTCCGGCACATAACTACAAGTATCACACTAAACCAACAGAGGGACTACTAGAAAATGCTAGATAATGGCCTGGGCAACAACCATCTAGGACCTCTAGAAAAAGAAGACTAAACCCAAGTCTAGAACCACAACAAAACTAGAAACGAGGCTAACAAGACCTACCCACGAATCACAACTCTGGGAAAACACCTCTCGAGGATAACTCACCCCATCAACTACTAAAAAGAATCAACCCACTGAGGAATTACACGTATAAAAACTACAACTCAAGTAATAAAACAACTAAACAAGGAAAAATAGGTAGGCATATAAGCAAATACATGAAAAAGGGAGAATCGCAATGTGAACATTACCAACACTAGCCAAAAGTAACAAAAGCGTACCTGGAGCAATGGTATTAGGAACCTCTACCTCTGGCCCACCAAGAGGGCCATCGAACTGACGGGGTCTATCTCTGGACTGAGTAGTCAAAGCTGAAGGCTCGATCATCCCTCATCGGGGACAATCTCTAGAAAAGTGACCAACCACCCCACAACCGTAACAACTATGCTGACTGGGATGTGCGATTATGGGGCAATCCCTAACACAGTGGCCATGCTCACCACACTAAAAATAATTTCCACTGAATGGAGTCGATCGAGAATCCCTCCCTAAGCTTGACCGGCCACCACAGCCTACACGCCCTAAATGCAAACCACGGGAACCCCGACCTACACCATATATGCTCTGCTCAACATGCTCTGTACAACCACCCTCTAGAACCTGTGGAGCATCTGGAACTCGTCTGCTAGATAAGAAGCAATAGAACCGAGCTCTAGTGGAGAACCCCCTACCTCGAGTCTGAGAACCTCTAAAACTGTCCTAATAGTGATGCTTCTTACCACTACCTCCATATGCCTCATGACATAAACCCTCAACAGCCCAAGCATGATCAACTACCTAAAGGAAGGTTGTCCCAATTATAACCAGGTGCTCGGTCGCCAAACAGAATAGTGAAATCAAACCTCCAACAAAGCTCTTAACCCTATCAAACTGTGTAGGCACAGTCCTAGCAGTATGTTTAACCATCTCGTGAGATCTTGCCTCATACTCTAATACCGACATATGAACCTGCTGAAGAACTAGAACCTTAACCCTGACTGAAGCACCACTTGAAGAACCGAGTACTACCCTACCCTGAGGTAATAAAACACCCACTGGAGGGCTCAGAGTCCTAGTCATGGTGTCCTAAAGAGCTGGGGTAGCATGAAACCCTATCAGAGGCTGGGTTGTCCCCACAACCCCTATATGATGCGGTAAACTCTCACCCTGAAATCCTAGCACTAACGGAAGCACTGAAGCAATAGGCACAGAGGCCTTGACATCACCCATTGTCACACTCGTCTTAGGCATCTGAGAAGGAATGAAACAAATAAAGTTCTGAGGTCGATAAAGCCAGGACGCACGATAAGGAATATAGAAGATGGAACTTTTCCTAAAGATGCCATGTAGACTCTCACAGGTAAGATACGAATGTTTTCGTACTCTCTTGCGAGACTCTACTTAGACACTTGGTTCTGTACTATGACACCGGAGAACCTAGAGCTCTGATATCAAGTTGTCACGACCTAATTTCTCAGGTCATGATGGCACCTACAATACACATAATATAAGCAGAAATAAGCGGAAGCAAAAATAAGATAGAGACAACGCGGAAGCAACAACCTGAATATAAATACATAAAGAAACTACACCAACTCTAAGACTTGGTATCGATAGTACATGAGCTTCTAATAGACTACAAGTGCTAAAAGTAACAAAATAATAAGTACAACTGACTTCGAATATACAAAGAGTAACAGTGCCAAAAGATGAGATGTGGTCAAGCCCCAATCGGCAGAAGCTCACCCTAGTCTCGAATATCCAAAAGCTGCACGAGTCTCCACGTGATCAATGACGAAAGCTCACACTAATATCTGCAATAAAAAGATGTAAAAGTGTTGTATGAGCACCAATTGCTAAGCAACGGGTACGCAGTAGGCATCATCGACCGACTAATCACATATAAGATATAAAAACAGTAAGAAGGAGATAGCAAAGAAGCAGTCACAAAAATAATAGAGAAAGCACATGGAAACTAGCATGGATAAAAGTAAACAAGAATCACAAACAAGCTATGCTAGCCATAGAAGTTATATATAACACAGAACACAGGTGAAGGAAAGAAGAATGCACCTGGAGTCCTTACAAGAACAGTATATATATAAAAAGAGAGTTGAGAAAAATGGTGGTATACTGGTAACCTCAAGTAGAAAAGGGAAGGAAGGAAAGCATGGAAACATAATCAAGCTAGAAACAATATAACTAATGAAAACATGCTTAAACACCAATTCAAGATCAGAGAATCAGATAGAAACCTTGCAATTACAACCCTAGGATGGAATAAACTAAGCCACAAGGAAACTGAAACCACTAATCAGTACCATGAAAGAGGGTAGGATCCATTAACCCATAAATATCATAAGGCCACATAAACAATTCCTCAATAATCTAGGGACCACTAGTCCATCAGTAATCAAATGATCCAACAATCGAAGCCTCGACAGGCTAGAATCCACTAAACCACCAAGAACAGAAAGCCATAACAAGCTCTATAAGATGACAGGAGTAATATAATCTACCTACAGTCCCAACGGTCACCCATGCAACTGAGGAATATAATCAAGTGAAAACAAACCCTCCGGCATCCCATACTACCGGAGCCTACACTGAGCATACAACAAACAAGGGTGGAATCAGAATGAAATATGCATGGTGGTGTGATATGATGGAACCAGTGTAATAGTAACCCACATGTTACCCCATCCAGTACCTAAAAGTCCCAATAGAGGCAGGATATATGGAATTAAGGGCACGACCCGTATACCTCAACTCTGTCGTATACCCCTCCTCCGGCATACTCGGCTTGCAGCCATTAGTCCTGGAACGACAGGGTCTATGGAGGTCTGTGACCACATACTAACATGAATCTCAAAGAATAGCTCAATAATTAGAACCTCGTAATACATGATCGAATTCGATCCGGGTCTAAATCAGTAGTAGTAATCTCAAAACCCCATCAAAAGAGTGCCTTAAATGTATCCGGGTCTAAATTAGTAATCAAGTCTCAATAATCCTTATAAAGGGTGCCCAGAGCATATCCGGGTCTAAATACATAGTAAAACATGTCTAGCGCTCAGCCTTGCCGAGTCTAGTATCAGTGTGAAAATTGGTGGTAAAACCATCATAATATCCTCTATACTCCAAGAGGTTTCATAAATCATTTTCAAATTCCCTTTTCATAAACATTTGTACTAAAAATGGGTCCCTCGGGACATGCAAAGTTTAGAAAAGCGATTATAGTAGGCCCAAAGCCAAAACAGTAGTGAAACATGCAAAAATATCTTTTGCATGAATGATATGCTCGCAAACAATAAATTATCCCAAAATGGCTCACAAACATTCATATCGGCCCTGCACAGGCACAATCAGTTCTACAACATAGATAACTTGCCTAAAGTAAGATCACGATATATGGGACTCGTGGACATTCCTAAATATCCCACCGTATGGTCTAGAGTCTCATATAAAGGCCGCACGGGGACACAAGGATGATATCACAATACTACAATGAGTATTACAAACAACGTAAGAATAAATCAGACAGAAGAGATGGACAAGGTCTGGGATACCAACCTATAACAACCAACCCAAGGATACTAATTAATGCAGTTATAGCCTATATACGCAGAGTCTATGTAGGAAAAGCCATAACCTACCTGTCGTTCGATAATTAGCAATGGGAACAACGTCGTCCAAGCTCGAACTGCTCCGAGAAATTCCAATTCGCGAAAACACTATCAACACAATAATCTATGCATCAATATAAAACTGACGAAACCCATATTGCTATAATTATAGTTGGGTTGAAATTTGGGTCACAAGCGATTCCGTAGGGCTCACTACCCAAAATCAGAAATGGAAGGAAGCACAATAATCATAACAAACCCAAGAGTGCATGCATCAAAATTGAGCAAATTTGGCCAAGAAAAAGGGCTCAAAACAGCCCGCTCAAGAGAGGAATTAAAGAAAGATTTTCAAGAATAAAACCGGAAATTAAAGCAAGAATTACTTATCACGAAGAGATGAAACATGCCAAAGAAGTGAATTCTCCGACCCCACAAGTATGCAACAAAAAATGAGCAGCTACAATCAAGAATTTTCCCCAAGCTCAAGAAGGTACAACAATGGAGGTTAAACCATGGAGAAGAAGCTTTTGGGGAAGAAGAAAGCTTACCAAATCAAAGAGAGAGCAAAACTAATTGATATAGTGATGAATTCCCCAAAACTTTTACCAATTTGGAGAAGATTCTAATGAGAGAAATGGATTTTAGAGAGGAGAGGCATTGAAAGAATGGCTGAAAAATGAAGAAAGAGAATTTTATAGGCCTGGGTGCAGGCTAACTCTATCGCGCTATAGCGCTGGAGGGAAGGCGGGCGCCAAGGCGCCATCGTGTCGCAGGCGGGCGGGCGCTTGGGTGCTATCGCGCTGGCCAGGCGCGATCGCGCTGAAGGCCTGGCCTGCAACAAAAATTAGCAATGCTAAAAACTTCTACGGGGCATTCCGGGCACAATCAAAACTCGATACTCAAAAACCAACTATGCTATTAGAGTGAAAACGACATTTCAAATTCAACAAAATTGATGAAACTTCTATATGAGGTCATTTTGGAGGAATGTTGACCCAAGTCTACACTAGCTAACGCCAACCGAACATCCAAAATGAGCCCGGCTCACCTGGGACTTGAACTAACCAACTACCTAACCCAAATTTGACATTTTAGAGCTAACAACACTGGTGGAAGTTCCATCCAAGGTCATCTTCTCTGAATGTTGACCAAATTTAACTAAACAAGCCCAACTGGCCTGAAAACAAAGAATGAGAGAGAATTCCAAGCTAAAAAGCTCCCGGATTTCGACCAAAGGTCCACCTAGACCAAAGTTCATGCTCCGGAGCTAACAGAACTGTCAAAATTTGATTCCGAGCATGATTACCAAGAATGTTGACCGAAGTCAATGACTTCCTAAGTTAAGGTTCTAAAATAGGTAAACGGCCATAAAGACCAAATAGATGGCACGGGCACCGGACTATCAGTCCCAACAAGCCATAAATGACTCGGAGCCGCTATAGGCAAGCTCTAACGATACAAAGAAGGAGAAAATAAGAGAATGACTGGTGATGTGCCGCCATTTTACGGCACTTTCGACTCCTTTTAACTAAGAAAAATCGTACGTTTTCAAGAAACCATCGTCGTTTTTGATGTTTTTATGTTATATTTATAGGAAATGGAGACAAACATGGAAACGGAAGGAAATACGCGAAAAAGAGCATTCTGGATAAGAGTGACAGTTTAGGTGACGGTCAGTCAAGGGTGTGACGGTCCGTCACCCAAACCGTCACACCAAGGCAGCAAGTGAGGCAGTCCACTGCCTAAGGGTGACGGTCCAGGCGACGGTCCGTCAACCCTGTGACGGTCCGTCAGCCTGGCCGTCACACTTGGGCAGTCCGCTACGCGAAATCCGAACGTTTTTGGGATTGGTTTCCTAGACTCCTATAAATACCCTATGTTAGGTTTATTTTACATCATCACCTCGCAAATAGTTTTTACACGTTTTTACAATAGTTTTAGGAGTTTTAGTCGACTTGGAGATCAAGAAACACGTTTTCTACTTCTTGAATTCGTGTTCTTGAATCGTTCTTGGGGATATTGTTATTTTCTTGTTCTTGGAATAATTGAAGATTGTTTTCACTACATTGTAAGGATCTCTTTTCTTTATTATGAATATAACTTTCTTCTATTCTTCTACAAGCATGATTAACTAAACCTCCCACAACTAGGGTTGTGGGAGCCATGGCAAACGTAGCGATATAGATTCCGGGTAGCGTTGGGTTCAATATATGTATTGTCACGTTGTTAATCATTCATTATTTAACGTTTTCTAGTGGTTGCAAACATTAGAACATGCCTAGGTTTAATTTGCTTGAGTAAAGAGATTAAAACCGGGAAACTTGATTAACAACAAGGATTCGAGACTACTAACTCTCGTCTAATGATTAATGCTGTAACTAGATTAATCTACTTGATGTTTAGGATTGAAATCTAAAAAGCACATCTTTTCGAGGTCGAGAGAATAGAAAAGGAAATTTGTTTATTTGGTCGAGAGACGTTTAGACGATACTATCGCTTCAATCACATCGTGACACACATATAAAAAGAACCCGATTAAGCCTCGGATCGACATTGTTACCAACGCCATGGTAAACACTTCCCTAGTTCATTCTCCTAGTGATTATTTCTCACACATTATTGCTTGTTTTGTTTACAATTTGATTTCACAAAACCCCCCTTTTTTCGGAAACTATTGACGACTAGTCACATACTTCACTAAAGGCTTAATCTTCACCATATTCTCTGTGGGATTCGACCCCAACCTAGTTGGGTTCTATATTTGACTACGACCGCTTACGCTTCGTTAATTCGAGGTGTAGTTTGGGCGTTATCAAAAAGTGACGCCGTTGCCGGGGAATACGGTTGTTAATTAAGTCTGGTGTGTTTATTTGGCTCTTAGTCATAATTTCCTGCTTTACGTTTATTTGTTATTTTTGTCTTTGACAGGGTACACAGTTGTGCATGCCAAGTACCCGAGGTTCGGCGGAATAAATTTTACCTTACGACCCCGAGCTTGCTAGAACATTGAGGCGGAATATGGCCGCACAACTAGAGGCAGCGAGGATCACTGCAGAACTGCAGGCCCAACAAAATCTGAATGCTGGTGGTCTGCAGGATGAGATCGCACGGAATGATGAGGATCTCGACCTAGATGGAGCTGGCGCTACGGGCGCCATTGTTGTTCCACCGCTACCGCCCGGAGCCAAATTCAACATCACTAGCACGATGATCCAGCTGTTGAACTTGAGAGGAGTGTTCCGAGGTGTCGCTGGGGAGGATCCAAACCAGCACCTAATGAATTTCGTGGGCATATGCAAGTCGTTTGAACTACCGGGCGTGAGTCAGACAGCGATCAGGCTCAGGTTGTTTCCGTTGTCTCTGTCTGATGAGGCAGCATTGTGGTTGACAGAGCTGACCCCCGACTCTATCGCAACGTGGGGAGAGTTGAGAGGAGCTTTCCTAGAAAGGTTCTTTCCTCCCTCTCGGATGATACAGTTGAGGGACGAGATTAGCAACTTTAGGCAGCAACCGCACGAAGCACTGCACGAGACTTGGTTGCGATTCAAAAAGAAGATAACACAATGCCCGAACCATCAGTTGACCGATAACTTTTTGATGCAGACGTTCTACCGGGCACTGAATTCGGCTACCAAGCCGACGTTAGACAACGCAGCAGGTGGTGCATTCATGGGTCTCACCTTTGTTGAGGCCACAACTACTTTGGACAGGCTCACCAAAACCAACAGGGCCTGGCACACACGAGATTCAGAGGTAGCAGCTAGTACGTATGTAGTTGGTGTGTCAGCTGAGCAGCGCAGAAAAGAGGAGGAGCGCGACCAAGACATGGCGCATCTGAAAACGCAGTTGGACCTACTGACCAAGCACTTGTTCTCAGGAGGTATGGAGAAGGTACAAGCGGTGGGTTCCCAAGGTATGGAGACTGAGGAGGCGAATTACTTGGGGGTTTCCAGGCCAATGGCCAGGGAAACCAAGGTCGGAACTACCAGAGAGACAACCACTATGAGAAAGATGGTTACAGAGATCGCGATCAAGGTAGCTGGAGGAATAACACCGATAGAGGTGGGTTGTATGTACCACCTGGTAATCGGGACAAAGATGGCAATGAGGCAGGGACTTCCAAGCTAGAGAACATGATGGCGAAGATGCTGCTAAAGGTGGAATCGACTGACTCTGGGGTAAAGGCAATGAGGACTGAGTTATCAACGTTGAGTCAGGTAGTAGAGTCACATTCCACCGCAATCAAGCAATTGGAGCAGCAAGTGGGTCAGATCTCGGCATCTTTAAACCAAAGGAAGACAGGTACCTTGCCGAGTGACACGACTCATCCGAGGAATGACGCTAGCTGTATGGCGATCACCACAAGAAGCGGAAAAATATTACCGGAATCACATCCAGTAATTCAGACTCAAGGTGATGCTGCGGATGATGAAGAGGCGGTAGAGGAGGAAACTCCAAAGCCCGCGGAGAAAAGCAAGGAAGCTGAAAAGCTTCCAACTATGATGCCTCGACCACCACCTCCGTTCCCACAGCGTTTGAAGAAGAAAGCTGACGATGGTAAGTTCCTGAACTTCATGACCATGCTGAAGCAGATTTCAATAAACATACCATTGGTGGAAGCGCTGGAACAAATGCCCGGTTATGCCAAGTTCATGAAGGACTTGATTACAAAGAAGAGGTCGGTAAGTTTTGAACCGGAAGACAACCTCCACCACTGCAGCGCTATTTCCTCTAGATCGTTAGTCGAAAAGAAGAAAGATCCAGGCGCTTTCACTGTTCCCTGCACTGTTGGGAAGCTCAACTTCGGGAAAGCCTTGTGTGATCTAGGTGCTAGCATCAACTTGATGCCACTAGCCGTCTACAAACAACTGGGTTTGGGAGCTCCTAAACCAACGTCCATAAGAGTGATGATGGCTGACCGTTCAGTAAAGCGACCTGTGGGAGTATTGTCTGATGTGCTAGTAAAGATCGGTAAGCTTATCTTCCCAGCTGACTTTGTGATCTTGGATTGCGAAGTGGATTTCGAAGTTCCCATAATCTTGGGACGACCATTGCTAGCCACAACAAGAGCATTGGTTGACATAGAGAAAAACGAACTGACCTTCCGATTAAACAATAAAGTGGTCAAGTTCGATGTGTCCAAATTGATGAAGCAACCAAGTGACATGAGGGTGGTCGCGGTCATCAATGCTATTGAGGAAGGCCCTGCGGACGCGTATCTTGAGGAGAAGCAGGTAAAGGAAAGCGGTGAAAGGTCAAGAAAAAGAAAACACCGCAAGAGAATCTGCAAAGAAAGAGCGAAGAAGTTGTCGCGACTAGCGATGGAGCCCAAAAAGGAAGCTGGAATGCCACACTCCATCGAGTTCTCTTGTTTTGGAGACCCTGGCGGTCTCCAACATCATTCCAGAATCTGAGTCATATCGACTTCACAGGTATTCCTAATTCTCACAGTTTTTAGTTTTCATATGTATGCATTGGGGACAATGCATGAGTCTAAGTTGAGGGTGTGGGGAAACCTGTGAGTCACCACCGAGGGTTTTTGTTGCCGTGTTTCTTTTCCCTCCGGTGTGCTATCTAGTAGAACCGGCATGTTTAGGTTGTTAGTTTAAATTTTTTTTAGTGTCTATAGTGATAAATTGGCGTTTTTGTGGACTAAAAAGAGGCCCCTTAAAATTTTTCTGGTTGTGCACTTATGTTGAAACGATTGACTGTCTGGATCTTTGGATGTCATTGTGTGATCATGATTAGAATGAGTATGCTTAAGCCGAGCGGCTGTTTGATAGTTGGTAGTGGTATAGTTTCTTGGTGCCAAGAGTGTGTGAGCGTATTTTGTATAAATTCTTACTCTGTGCATGCATCTAGAACTTGCCCGGTCTATTTTGTTAAGTTTGAAGTTTGGTTGCTTAGGAAAGGATCACATGCCCTTTTTGTGTGCAGCCCACTTAACCTATAAGACCGTCCAAATGCAAATAATCCCTTTTTGATCCCTATTTGAGCCATAATTGACCTTGTTCTTTCAATAACCTGTCACCGTTCCTGTTTAGCTTTGAATCCCTATTTTGGCCCTGGTCCTTCCTTGGACATCGTGCACCTCAACGCAGGCAATCAGCCTAAGTTGAGGGTGGCTACTATAGAGGTAAATGACAAGAAGAAGAGGATAGTAAAGATTGGTTGTGAATAGAGTGAAAATTCGGGTGTGTGCCTAAGAAAAGAAAGAAAAAAGAGATGAAAAAGATCGAAAAAGAAATAAAAAGAATTGTCAAAATAAAGAGGTCGCACCTGTAGCTAGAAAGAAGGAAATAAAAAGGTGAATAAGGATGGACAAAGTAAAGTTATGTGGTAATAAGACGTTGGTGGTTCCAAGGAGGGCTTAGTCACTAACCCCTAAATGTATCCTACCTGCACCTGAAACCTCATTACAAGCCTAAACAAGTCCTGTAGTGATCCTGAGCGGCTTTCTGAAGAACTGAAATAGAATAGTAAGGGCAAGCCTATGGTATCGCATGTGCATTGTTTGAAATCGTTTGTGAGTGTGAGCGCTTACCTAGTCCCAAATCTTGTGTATGGGATTTCTTTGTGGTGAGGGCACCAAGATTTCTGTATTGTCTATTGATTGTTAGGATGGCTGCGCGTGTGTATGTAGAATGTTCTATCATATCGGAATGACATGTTTGGATCCTTGCAAGTTAGTGTTTCATACATTCATGTGCGACGAGGGAGCTTGATTTAATTGAATAAGTTTTGAATGACCATGAGTTGCTATAGACACGAGTTGGTTTGCTTAGTTGAGTCGTCGTATTGTTTTTTGTTTATGTCATGTTGCTTGAGGACAAGCGAACGTTTTAAGTTGAGGGTGTTGATGTGCCGCCATTTTATGGCACTTTCGACTCCTTTTAACTAAGAACAATCGTACGTTTTCAAGCAACCGTCGTCGTTTTTGATGTTTTTATGTTATATTTGTAGGAAATGGAGACAAACATGGAAACGGAAGGAAGTACGCAAAAAAGAGCATTCTGGATAAGAGTGACGGTTCAGGTGACGGTCCGTCAAGGGTGTGACAGTCCGTCACCCAAACCGTCACACCAAGGCAGCAAGTGAGGCAGTCCACTGCCTAAGGGTGACGGTCCAGGCGACGGTCCGTCAACCCTGTGACGGTCCGTCAGCCTGGCCGTCACACTTGGGCAGTCCGCTACGCGGAATCTGGACGTTTTTGGGATTGGTTTCCTAGACTCCTATAAATACCCTATGTTAGGTTTATTTTACATCATCACCTCTCAAATAGTTTTTACACGTTTTTACAATAGTTTTAGGAGTTTTAGTCGACTTGGAGATCAAGAAACACGTTTTCTACTTCTTGAATTCGTGTTCTTGAATCGTTCTTGGGGATCTTGTTATTTTCTTGTTCTTGGAATAATTGAAGATTGTTTTCACTACATTGTAAGGATCTCTTTTCTTTATTATGCATATGACTTTCTTTTATTCTTCTACAAGCATGAGTAACTAAACCTCCCACAGCTAGGGTTGTGGGAGCCATGGCTAAGGTAGCGATATAGATTCCGGGTAGCGTTGGGTTCAATATATGTATTGTCACGTTGTTAATCATTCGTTATTTAACGTTTTCTAGTGGTTGCAAACATTAGAACATGCCTAGGTTTAATTTGCTTGAGTAAAGAGATTAAAACTGGGAAACTTGATTAACAACAAGGATTCGAGACTACTAACTCTCGTCTAATGATTAATGCTGTAACTAAATTAATCTACTTGATGTTTAGGATTGAAATCTAAAAAGCACATCTTTTCGAGGTCGAGAGAATAGAAAAGGAAATTTGTTTATTTGGTCGAGAGACGTTTAGACGATACCATTGCTTCAATCACATCGTGACACGCATATAAAAAGAACCCGATTAAGCCTAGGATCGACATTGTTACCAACGCCATGGTAAACACTTCCCTAGTTCATTCTCCTAGTGATTATTTCTCACATATTATTGCTTGTTTTGTTTACAATTTGATTTCACAAAACCCCCCCTTTTCCCGGAAACTATTGACGACTAGTCACATACTTCACTAAAGGCTTAATCTTCACCATATTCTCTGTGGGATTCGACCCCAACCTAGTTGGGTTCTATATTTGACTACGACCGCTTACGCTTCGTTAATTCGAGGTGTAGTTTGGGCGTTATCAACTGGAAGGTTCATTACAAAAATCTTCACCATGAAGTTTTCTGTCCTTGTAATTTTTCCTCCTCCTCAAATTTTCATTTTCAAAAAACATCTTGAACAACAAACCATATAAGATACTACAATGAAAATATATTCTTACAATTCTTTTCCTTCCAATAACTTTGTTGACAAAATTAATCACATCACTATTACAATCACAAAGTTTATATGCAACACTTTTAATTAGCATAAACATACAACCAAAAATATCATACTTTCTTTTGCTTCTTTTAAAAACAAGTAGCACAACTTTAGCAAGGTACCCCATACTTTTAAATATTTAATTATAACTTTCTAATACACTATGGTCCCTATATTTCAACATTTTAAAAATAAAATAATAATATTTCATAACACATAACAAGTTAACTAATTTCTCATAAAACATTTCATCATTTAATTTCATAAAAATATTAAACAAAATAAATTCACCATGTTTACCAAATCTACTTAATATTACATTCATTATATAAAATAAACTAACTTATAAAAATTTACCATATATTATATATAATAAATCAAAGAAATCAATCAAGCAAGTTACTAGCATTTTTATTTTTGACTAGAATATTTTACACAATTAGATCATGATTAAAATACACTTTCTCCAATACAAAATTCATGCTTAGTTAAAACACTTGTAACATTCTCAAAAGAAATTTTTATTCTAATATTTTCTAGTAATACCACATCAACCAAAATGATTCAAATATTAAGAATATGGACCTTTAGTTTAAATTCAAACGTGAGTTTGATAAGAATAATCTTTTCATTTTAAGAACTTTAATAGTTCTAGAATCACGTAAATAAATTATTCTTCTTTTTTAACTTTGGTGTAAGACATAAATTAACTTTATCAGCACAATATGCTTAGTAGCACCAAATTCTAACACCCAATCTTTGAGAAATGACCACAAAAATTATACCATCCGCTTAGTCACTCACATTGACCATAATATTTGCTTGAAAAATGACCATAATATTATCTGCTTCATCCAAATTAGTTTTTAGTTTGGCAGCAATGTCAACTTTCCCAACTCTTTTTTTGAAATTTTATTGATGACTTTAAATTTTATATAATCATATTTTTAATATCAAAATAATAAAAATATTAGCATATTGACATACCTTATGATGATAGAAACACAATTCACATTGAAATGTGAATTCTATAGTATACCTCCAAAGACAGGACCTATGACCATGTCACTGACCCCCATCTAAAACTTTGGTATATGTTGCATTCAACCAAACTCAATTGACCAAGAAAAAGAAAATTCATCATCAATTTTGTTGAGATTGTTTTGGTTTCTTGTTATTGCAACCTGCAATGTTGCAAGATAGAAAAGTGCACTCCCAATATATATTACGATGGACATCATATGTGATACCCCTTGATTCACTTCAATCTTAAGACCAGTTGTCCAGCTTACAATTCCAATAGCATAAGCAGAACATTGGCAAAAAATATGAAGATAAAACCTTCTGGATCAGCAGACTGGAAAGTTCTCAAGGACCTCGCCATGATGATCCCGAATTACCGATTCAAAATTGAATTCCCCAACTAATAGCATTAAGGATTCCATGTATATTTTTTCGTGATTCATAATGAACTATCCTTAAGATTGTTGGAAAATATTAAATAATCAAGGAAAATCTCTAGCTTGAGGCGTGCCTATGGCACTGTCCTTAAGGATATTTCACCTGTTAAAGCATATCCTTTAAGATTCAACAAGCTCGTCTAGTATTAAACTAGGAGCCAGAAACTAACAAAGATTTTATATTGATACAAAACTTAGCAAAAGAAAGAACAAAAGAACAGAAAATATTCTCTCTTTTTATACCTGCTAAAACCAGAGTAAAAAGACTATATTTATAGTACAAAATTGAGTCTGCCAACAATAGCAAAGGAAAAGGCCATTAAGGTATTAAATACAATTCAAGTCAATTGAAAACTATTCATTTTTAGAAGAAGAGACGTTGGCTAGTTGTCAATTTGTTGACCAAAACAAATGTTTTAATTAGTATTGAAATAATGGCTAATAAAGTAAGGTGATTAAAGATTAATAGTTATGGGTAGAAAATAATAACTAATATAATATTATTATTACTTTTAAGATACAATATAATTATTTTTCTAACAACCACATCACACACGACACACACCATATCACACACGACACACACAAACACCCAGAAGAAGGCAGCAACACAAAGAAACAAGCAACATAAGAATAGAGAAAAGAAATTAGCAAAACTGTAGAGGAAAAATAGAAAAGATATAATGAGAGAAAGAGAGGAGGATAAATGAGAGGCAAAAAAAGAAAAATAGATTAGAGATAGAGAAAAATAGAGAACAAAAAGAAAACAGAGGAGAACAAAAAAAAATAGAGAGCCTGAGGTCGAAGTCTTGAGGTTTTTGTTCGTGGTTTTGAATTCGTGAAACAGAAAGTTAGCTATTGTTAACTTTAAAAATCAATAGATTGTAGCCATTTTTAACGTTAAATTTTCACAAGAGTTCGTCGATGTATGTCACGACCCCATTTCTCGGTCATGATGACACCTACAACCCCCAGTAGGCGAATCAATCCCCGTAGCCTGGAACGGTTAGTAATGGGCCACATTCTATCAACTTAAGCGGAAGAACAATTTAATAAGCGGAAGCAAGGGAACAAGATGAAGAAAATAGATAACAAGAATAATATATACAACGCGTAAGCTAAACCAAACGCAAAACCTGGTATCATAGCGAATAAGAGACGGATATACATAAGGAGTACAAAGGGTCCAAATAACATATACATCATGTCTTCGAACTATGAGAGTACAGTATATACAAAAGACAAACTAAAAGTCAAGCTCTGATCACCAAGAGCTCACCCTTAGTCTGGGACAGTCCAAAATCTCCAAGCACGAGTCTCCCACGAGCTAGCGGCGATGGCTCACACTAGGATCTGCACCAGAAGATGCAGAGTGTAATATGAGCACCAAATGCAAAGCATGAGGTCATATAAGATAAAAGCGTAGTAACAGACAGAACAGAAGCAAGTAGACACAGAAATCAATGAAACAGTACAAAGGAACTAACTAGAGGGAAGACAACAGAAACAACACACAAGGCTAGCAAGTAGAATATATACACAACAGGCACAGGTGAAAGTAAGAAATGGCGCACCTGGGATCCTTGCAATAACAGTATAATATACAAGTTTTAAAAGTGGACGGTATACCAGTAACCTCAAGTATAAGGGATAGGAGAGAAGAGTAAAGATAAATATGCTCGAAAAACAGGAATCAATAACCAAACTAATCATATCAATCTCAAACCAGAACTAACAATGTTGCAGTGAATAATCTCAAAATCATAATCGTGACAGGGGATAGTATCATGATAAAGTAACAAGAGTCTACCTACAGTCCCTCGGCCGTCTATACAACCGAGGAATGCAAATAAGTGAAAACAAAACCCTCTGGTCGCCCATACAATCGGAGCGTACACTCAACAAATATAAAACAAGGGTGGAACCTCAACACTGAATGATATGATGCATGATAACCTCAGGGTGGAATAGAAACTATGTATATACCTCCTCCGGTGCCGATCGGGCCCAGCAGGTAGGTTCCATGGAAAGACACTGCCCGTATGCCTCTACTCCATTGTATACCCTCTCTCTGGCACATGCAACCCAAAACCCCAGGCCTATAACGTCAAGGTCCATGGAGGTCCCGAACCCCATACTAAAACTCGGTATCGAAACATGTCATCCGAAAGCAAGTCCAGGTTCAAGATAGAGACCCAGTCTCGAATATGCATGCCCAGACCCTATCCAGGAGTAAAGTAGTGGACATAATATCTCAAAAACTCCTCCAAGGGTGCCCGGGCATAACCGGGTCTAAACAGTAGGAAGTCATCTCAGGTGCTCGATCCGACTGAGGCTAAAATCATCCCAATTTGGTAAGAAAACTCAACTAGCACCCCGGCCCTGCCGAGTCTAGCGTTACTAGTAAAACTGGTGATAGAAATCATAATTTAACTTTCTTTTACCCCAAGAAGATCCACATGATAAGTCAAACCATTTCCAATCCATTTCAGTCGAAAACGGCCCCCCAGGGCCATGCAAAGTTTAGAAAATCAGTTCCAGTAGGCCCAAATCCAAAACCATAGTAAAAACATGGATAAATCCTCTTTATATGCATGGAAATGATATGATCAAACACAAATAGCTGCCCAACAGCTCACAATCAACCTATCGGCCCTGCAAAGATTCCAATCGCTCTAAAGCACAGATAGCCAGTATAGTATCACGATAACGATGCTCGGGACTCACGGGCACCCCTAAATAACCTACCATCTATGGTACAGAATCAAACAAGGCCACACAGGACCATAAGGGTGATCATATCAACTACGGAGAATACTACACCCAACGGAGGAAAGAACCGAGGTGAAACATGGAAAAGCGATCAAGGTCTGTGGTACCGACCTAATAATCCCAACCCAAGGATGCCAGCTAGTATAATTTTATCCGATATATTCTAAGTCTAGGGAGTTTATACCGTAACCTACCTGTCGTCCGATGTCAAGCTGCTGGAACAACACTATCTAAGCCCGAATCGCTTCGAGAGACCTCAAAAAATGATCAAACTATCAAAAACATAGGTAATACGTTAAAATGAGTCTAACAATACCCATATCACCACAATTGTAGCTGGGTCAAAATTTGGGCCACCGATGGGCCCATGGGCTCCACACCCTAAAATCGAAATAAAAAATGCACAATATGATCACCGAGACCATAGGAGTTCATGCCCAAAAAATCAAGGAAATTGGACAATAATTTTGGGCTAAAACAGCCCCTAATAATCAAGAACCTAACTTAAGGATTTAAGGAAAGGAAACCGAAAATTAAGCAAGAATTACCTACCAAGAAGCTTAAATTTAAGCCAAGACGGAGAATTCTTCAAACCCACGAACATGCACGAGCTAGGAGGCAGAATCTACCATAAATTCCAAGCTTTGGGTATGAGCAACAATTGTGGATTTTTCAAGAAAACAAAAGGAAAAGCATGTTGGGGAAGAGGCTTACCAAATATCGGAGAATCACTAATAGACGATGAACAAATGATTTCCCCAAGGCTAGGATTCATATGGAGCAAGTTTGGGAGAGAGTTTAACTGCTTTAGAGTTGGGAAGAGTTGAGCTAAAATGCTGGAAAAACAAAATGGAAAAGATATATACTGCCCACGGGTCCTTCATCACGATCGCAAAGGTACCACTCGCGGTCGCGAGGACCACGCTGGCTAGACCATTGCGATCGCGAGGACTAGCCACGCAATCACGATGAACAAGAAGTGAGGGGCTTCATCGCGGTCGCATCAAGGGACGTCGCGATCGCGAGGCACAATGAACCAGGCACTTCATCCCGGTCGCGAGGAAGGAGTCTCGCGATCGCGATTAAGGCCTGAGGCCTGCACTTGCAACATCCAAAAATCTGTAACTTTTCAAAATTCGACGGGGCATTCCGGCCACAATCGAAAATCGGTATTCAAATACCAATAGCGCTAACAGAGTGGAAACAACATTCCGGAATCAACTGAATCAATGAAACTTCCATACGAGGTCATTTTGGAGAAATGTTGACCCAAGTCAACACTAACGAATAAGAACCCAAAGGCTCGAAATGAGCCTGGCTCACCCGGGGCCCGAACCAACCACCTTCCTAACCCAAACTCATCATTTCGGGGATGATAAAATTGTCGGATTTCAAATCCGACACTCCGATCATTGAAAGACACCCAAAGTTACACTTTTATCTCCAAAGGGCCTGAAAACAGAGAAAACAACACAAAACCCACACCAAAAGTTCACAGGACTCTACTGAAGGTACAACTAGACCAAACTTAACGCTCCGGAGCTAACGGAACTATCAGAATTCAATTGAGAGCACATTAGCTAAGAATGTTGACTAAAGTCAACGATATTCTAAGTTAAAGCTCTAAAACAAGCAAATGGCCAAAATGCCCAAAACGCCCAAACGAATGGCCAGGGTACTGAACTATCGGTCCCAGCAAGCCATGAATGAATTAGGGCCGCTATAGGAAGGCTCTAACAGTACAATGAATGCGTAAATACAAAGATGACCAGAAGGGTCATCATAACATCCACTACTAAAAAGACTTTCGTCCTCGAAAGTCAAGAAGAAGGGAGTACCTGAAGGCTCGAACAACTGCGGATACTGAGCATGCAACTCACTCTCGGTCTCCCAAGTAGCCTCCTCGACCGGATGATAACTCCACTGAACTTTCACAATCGGAATCTCCCTAGATCGCAATCTCTTGATATCTCTGGCCAGAATAGTAATCGGCTCCTTAACAAATGATAAATTCTTGTCTAACAGAACCAAATCCCAATGCAACACATAAGACTCATCTGAAATATTTTAACGCAATATCGAGACATGAAAAACTGGGTGAACAGCTCAAAACATCGAAGGCAAAGCTAACATGTAGGCAACACTACTAATCCTTTGTAGAATCTCAAACGGCCTAATGAACCTGGGGCTAAGCTTGCCCCGCTGACCAAATCTCATCACACCCTTCACGGGCGATACTTGAAGGAAACCCAAGTCACCAACACTGAACTCCAAGGCATGAAGTCTATAATCAGCGTAGCTCTTGTTCCTACTCTGGGCCGCTCTAAGTCTATCCTGAATCAAACAGATTCGGTCCATGGAATCTCTAAGCAAATTTGTACTTTGCGGTCTGGACTCTAACCCATCAAACCAACCAATCAGCAATCTGCAATGCCTACCATACAAGGCCTCAAAAGGTGCCATATCGATGCTTGAATAATGGCTATTATTATAAGCAAACTCGGCCAAAGGTACAAATTGATCCTATGAACCTCCAAAGTCAAGAACACAAGCCCGAAACATGTCCTCCAGGACATAAATAGTCCTCTCGGATTGGCCATCCATCTGAGGGTGGGAATCAGTACTAAGCTGAACCTCTGTACCCAAGTCTCACTAAATAGCCCTCCAAAACTGAGATGTGAACTGAGTGCCATGGTCTGAAATGATAGAAGCTGGGACCCTGTGCAACCGAACAACCTCACGAATATAAATTTGAGCTAACCTCTAAGCACCGTAGGAAGTTTGAACAGGCAAGAAGTGGGCCAATCCACAATCATCCAAATGGAATCAAAACCCTGAGAAGTACGAGGCAAACCGACTACAAAGTCCATAGTAACACCTTTCCACTTCCACTCAAGAATGGGAAGTCACTGCATTAAGCCACTTGGTCTCATGTGCTCGAACTTCACCTATTAACAGTTCAAGCACTGAGATGCGAACTCTGCTACATCTCGCTTTATACCAATCCACCTGTAAAGCTATCTCAAATCTCTATACATCTTCGCCACGGCAGGATGAATGGAGTATCTAGAACAATACGCCTCGTGAAGTATCAACTGAATCAAATCTCCAACCCTCGGAACACAAAGTCGACTATCAAACCTCAAAATACCATCAAAACCCAAAGTAGCCCAGGGTGGCCTCACCCCAAACTACCTGATCATGAAGGTCACACAAACTTTGATCCTCAAACTGTCAGCTCTGAATCTGATCAACTAGAGTAGAACGGGCCTCAACACTGGCAAAAACTCTGCTTGGATCCGACTAGTCAAGCCTAACCAATCAGTTAGCCAAGGAATGGATGTCCAAGGCCAATGGTCGCTCAGAAGCTGAAAGTGAAGCTAGGCTTCCCGTACTCACCGCCTTCCGACTCAAGGCATCCGCTACCACGTTTGCCTTGCCCGGATGATATAGAATAGTGAAATCATAGTCCTTCAGTAGCTCAATCCATCTCTGCTACCTCGAGTTCAGCTCTGGCTGACTCGTAATGTACTGAAGACTACGGTGATCAGTGAATATCTCACAGTGAAATCCATATAAGTAGTGCCTCAAGATCTTAAACGTGAAGACTACCACCACCAACTCTAAGTCATTAGAGGGGTAGTTGCGCTCATGAACCTTCATCTGCCTTGACCTATATGCTATCACTTTCCCCTGCTGCATTAAGACACAACCAAGACCAACTCTAAAAGCATCACAATACACGGTGAAACTCTGACCCTCGATTGGCAAAGTCAAAACTGGAGCTGAAGTCAATAAGGCCTTAAGCCTCTGAAAGTTATCCTCGCACTGATCTGACCACTAGAATGGAACATCCTTCCTAGTCAGCATAGTCAAGGATGTCTCTATGGAAGAAAATTCCTGAACGAACCTCCTGTAGTAACCTGCTAACCCAACAAAGTTGCGAACCTCGGTAACAGTAGTGGGTCTAGGACAATCATAAACCGCAGAAATATTACCCGGATTAACCCTAATCCCATCCTTAGACACCACGTGTCGTAGGAATGCAACTGACTCAAGACAAAACTCACACTTTGAGAACTTGGCATAAAGTCGATGATCTCTCAAAGTCTGAAGTATAGTCCTCAAGTGTTGCTCATGCTCGTCCCTACTCCTTGAGTATATCAGAATGTCATCAATGAAGACTATCACGAACATATTCAAGTACGGGCTAAGCACCCTATGCATCAAATCCATAAAGGTTGTGGGGGTATCAGTCAACCCAGAAAACATCACCAGGAACTCATAGTGGCCATAATGTGTCCTGAAAGTTGTCTTAGGGATGTCCTCTACCCTAATACTCAACTAATGGTAGCCAGACCTCAAATCAATCTTTGAAAACACGGCTGAACCCTGAAGCTGATCAAATAAGTCATCAATCCTCGACATCGGATACTTATTCTTCACTGTCACCTTATTCAGCTACCGATAATCAATACACATCTGCATCGACCCATTCTTCTTCTTCACGAAGAGAACAGGAGCACCCCAAGGAGACACACTCGGTTTAATAAACCCTTTAGCTAACAAATCTGGGAGCTGCTCCTTAAGATCTTTCAACTCAACAGGAGCCATACGGTAGGGAGGAATAGAAATGGGATTAGTGCCTGGCTCTAACTCAATGGAAAAATCAACATCTCTCTCAGGTGGAAGGCCTGGCAGGTCGGTGGGGAACATATCTAGAAAGTCCCTAACCACAGGAACGAACTCAGGAGATGAAGGGTCAGCACTAGCATCTCGGACATATGCTAGATAAGATAAACACCCATGAAAAATCAACTTCCTAGCTCGAAGACAAGAGATGATCCCAGATGGTGCATGGCTAACAGAACCATGCCCCACAACTGGGGATACACTGGGCACGGCTATGGTAATGGTCTTGTCTTAACAATCCAAAAATGCATGATGAAGGGATAACCAGTCCATGCCCAGTATCACATCAAAATCTAACATGTCAAGTATCATCAAATCAGCCCAAGTCTCCCGATTACCAACAGATATCATGCAGGATCTCACAATCTAATCCACTACTAAAGAATCTCCCATTGGGGTCGAAACAAAAATAGAAACAGATAATGACTCACTAGCCAACCCCAAACAAGGCAGAAAGTAGGCAGATACATACAAACAAGTGGATGCAGGATCAAATAAAGCATAAGCTGGATGACGACATACAAAAATCATACCTGTGATCACGACATCTGAGGCCTCTGCCTCTGGTCTCCCAGGGACCATATAGAACTGACGATGACTTCTACCTGCCCGACCACCATCCCTACCACTTGCTCTGCCACACGGAGCACCACCTCTACCCTGACCACCACCTCCTCGAGCTGGTGGCTGAACTGAGCTGATAGGATGAGCCAGCGGAGCAGCTGGCTATACTGTACCCTGCTGGGAGGAATCTCTGGCAAAATGACCAACCACATCATAAGTAAAACAAGCCCCGATGACCTACTCGGGCGGGATGAACCAGCAGAACCCGTATGGCCACTACGACTTGATGCCCCAGAAGCTGTACCCCTCGAATACTGATTGTTGTAGCCCTAATAGCTGCTCTGACCCTACTCAAACTGAGTACTACTGGATGTCTGAAGTGAAGCCTGAACTGGTCGGCTGGAGTGACCCTAGTGCTGTTGTGGCTGATAACCCCAGCCCCACTGGCCTGAACCTCTACCACCATGTCTGGAACCAATATAGCCACCCTAATGCCGAGGCCTCTTATCTCTGGCTCCCTAATCATGTCACAGTAAATCCTCCACAGTACAAGCATAGTCTGCAATAGCTTGAACTGACCGACCACCGACAACCAATATCTCAGTTAGCTGTCTAATCTCTGGCCTTAAACCCCATACAAATCTGCGAATCTTATCTGCCTCGGTAGGAATGATCATAACTCCAAATGGTGCTAGCTGATGAAAATAGGTCTCATACTCATATATAGTCATAGATCCCTGTATAAGCCGAGTAAACTACTCCCTGCGACGCTCACGATCACTCTGAGGTAGGAACTTGGCCATAAAGTCCTCATAGAACTCAGACTAAGACAACTGAGGTGATGTAGAAGGTATGCAAGCAACTTGTGCCCTCCACTATAGCTTCGCTGGACCCTCCAGCTGATAGGTGGTATAACTAACTCCGTGAGTCTCCAACAAACCCAGATGGTGCAACATCTCCTCATAGGTGGTGATAAAATCATGCGGGTCCTGACCCAATGTACCAGAAAACCTCGGTGGTTCCAATCTCAGAAATCTACTCAAGGCCTTCTGCTCCCCATTTGTCATAGCTGGGGGAGGAGCAAGAGGTTGTGCAACCGCTGGAACTGGGATAACCTCAACACGGTGAGCCGCAGTAGCATGCAGCGCTCCTGAACTCGAAACACCTAGGGCTTCCCCATGAGAAGACATCTATGCTACCTCCGAAGGTCTCTTTCCAATCATACCCAAAAGTTGAATAAGCAAACCCCGAATATCTAATGACTGAGCTGGGTGAAGCTAGCATAGAAATTGGTGCTGGAAGTGGCACTGGAGCTGGTGAAACCTGGGCTGTCCCTGGGCCCATATGCTGCTGTTCTGGAGCAAACTCTGGCTCGTAGTCAAACTCGGGCTCTATCTCAACTCTAGAAGCTCTAGCTGGTGCTGCTGCTCTAGGACGACCTCTACCTCTACCCTTGCGACTACCCCGACTCCTGGTTGGAGTCAGAGGTGCAGGGGCATGAGGCTCTCCTTCACCAGAAGTCGAAGATCTCGTACGAACCATCTGCAGAAGAGTGAACCAGAACAAGTGAGATATCCAGAAACTTTCAAGGGTACTACGCACGAGATAGAAATAAGAAAAGTCCAATTTTCTTAAGATGTCACCATAGCATCCCGAAGATCTAGTACGGATGTCTCTGCCCTGATCCGCAGGACTCTACTAGACATTGGCTCCTATACCGACGATACCAGTGAACCTAGGGCTCTGATACTAAGTTGTCATGACCTAATTTCTTGGTCAGAATGGCACCTACAACCCCCAGTAGGCGAACCAATCCCCGTAGCCCAGAATGGTTAGTAATGGGCCATATTTTATCAACTTAAGTAGAAGAACAGTTTAATAAGTGGAAGCAAGGGAACACGATGAAGAAAATAGATAACAAGAATAATATACACATTGCAAAAGCTAAACCAAACCCAAAAGCTGATATCATAGCATATAAGAGCCGGATCTACATAAGGAGTAAAAAGGGTCCAAAATAACATATACATCATGTCTCTGAACTATAAGAGTGCAGTATATAAAAAAGACAAACTAAAAGTCAAGCATTGATTGCCAAGAGCTCACCCTCAGTCCGGGACAGTCAAAAGTCTCCATGCACGAGTCTCCCATGAGCTAGCAGTGATGGCTCATAGTAGGATCTGCACCAGAAGATGCAGAGTGTAGTATGAGCACCAAATGCAAAGCATACGGTACCTAGTAGGTATCATAGGCATAAGTTACCTTATAGGTATATATAAGATAAAAGCATAGTAACAGACAGAATAGAAGCAAGTAGTCACAGAAATCAACGAAAAGTACACAGAAACTAGCCCAGAGGGAAGACAACAGAAACAACATGCAAGGCTAGCAAGTAGAATATATACACAACAGGCACAGGTAAAAGTAAGAAATAGCGCACCTGGGATCCTTGCAATAACAGTATAAATATACAAGTTTTAAAAGTGGATGGTATACCGGTAACCTCAAGTATAAGGAATGGGAGAGAAGAGTAAAGATAGATATGCTCGAAAAATAGGAATCAATAACCAAACTAATCATATCAATCTCAAACCAGAACCAACAATGTTGCAGTGAATAATCTCAAAATCATAACCGTGACAGGGGATAGTATCATGATAAAGTAACAAGAATTTACCTACAGTCCCTCAGCTGCCTATACAATCGAGGAACACAAACAAGTGAAAACAAAACCCTTCGGGCGCCCATACAACTGGAGTGTACACTCAAAAAATAGCAAAAAGGGTGGAACCTCAACACTGAATGATATGATGCATGATAACCTCGAGGTGGAATAGAAACTCTGTATGTACCTTATCCGGTGCTGATCGGGCCTAGAAGGTAATTTCCATGGAAGGACACTCCCCGTATACCTCTACTCCGTTGTATATCGTCCCTCCGGCACACATAGCCCAAAGCCCCAGGCCTGGAACGACAAGGTCCATGGAGGTCCCGGACCCCATACTAAAACTTGGTATCGAAACATGTAATCCAGAAGTAAGTCTGGGTTCAAGATAGAGACCTAGTCTCAAATATGCATGCCCATACCCTGTCCAGGACTAAAATAGTGGAAAAATTATCCAAAAACCCCTCCAAGGGTGCCCGAGCATAACCGAGTCTAAACAGTAGAAAGTCATCTCAGGTGCTCAGCCCGACCGAGGCTAAAATCATCCTAATTCGGTAAGAAAACTCAATTAGCACCCCGGCCCTGTTGAGTCTAGCATTAATAGTAAAACTGGTGATAAAAATCATAATTTAACTTTCTTTTACCCCAAGAAGATCCATATGATAAGTCAAACCATTTCCAATCCATTTCCATCGAAAATGGGCCCCCAGGGCCATGCAAAGTTTAGAAAATCAGTTCAAGTACACTCGAAGCCAAAACCGTAGTAAAAACATGAATAAATCCTCTTTATATGCACGGAAATGATATGATCAAACACAAATAGCTGCCCAACATCTCACAATCAACCTATCGTCCTTACACAGGCTCCAATCGCTCTACAACACAGATAGCCAGTATAGTATCACGATAATGATGCTCGGGACTCACAGGCACCCCCGAATAACCCACCATCTATGGTCCAGAGTCAAACAAGGCCACACAGGACCATAAGGGTGATCATATCAACTACGGAGAATACTACACACAACGGAGGAAAGAACCGAGGTGAAATATGGAAAAGCGGTCAAGGTCTGTGGTACCGACCTAATAATCCCAACCCAAGGCCAGCTAGTATAATTTTATCTGATATATGCTAAGTCTAGGGAATTTAGACCGTAACCTACCTGTCGTCTAACGGTAAGCTGCTGGGACAACAATATCCAAGCCCGAATCGCTCCGAGAGACCCCAAAAGATGATCAAACTATCAAAATCATAGGTAAAACATTAAAACAATTCTAACGATACCCATATCATCACAATTGTAGCTGGGTCA
The DNA here is from genome assembly GCA_003996215.1 of Jaltomata sinuosa. Taxonomy (NCBI): domain Eukaryota; kingdom Viridiplantae; phylum Streptophyta; class Magnoliopsida; order Solanales; family Solanaceae; genus Jaltomata; species Jaltomata sinuosa. The sequence goes on along the minus strand of QJPP01003189.1, from coordinate 152,059 downwards.
AAATTTGGGTCACCGGTGGGCCCTTGGGCCTTGCAACCCAAAACCGAAAGCGAAAATGCACAATATGATCACCGAGACCATAGGAGTACATGCCCAAAAAATCAAGGAAATTGGGCAACAATTTTGGGCTAAAACAGCCCCTAATAATCAAGAACCCAACTTAAGGATTTAAGGAAAGGAAATGGGAAATTAGGCAAGAATTTCCTACTAAGAAGCTAGAATATAAGCCAAGACGGAGAATTTTTCAAACCCAGGAACATACACGAGCTAGGAGGCAGAATCTACCACAAATTTCAAGCTTTGGGTATGAACAACAATGGTGGATTTTTCAAGAAAACAAAAGGAAAAGAATGTTGGGGAAGAAGCTTACCAAATATCGGAGAATCACGAATAGACAATGAACAAATGATTTCCCCAAGGCTAGGATTGATATGGAACAAGTTTCAGAGAGAGTTTAACTGCTTTAGAGTTGGGAAAAATTGAGCTAAAATGCTGAAAAAATGGAATGGAAAAGATATATACTGCCCAGGGGTCCTTCATCGCGATCGTGAAGGGACCCCTGGCGGTCGCGAGGATCACGCTGGCTAAACCATCGCGATCGCGAGGACTAGTCACGCGGTCGCGATGAACAAGAAAGGAGGGGCTTCATCACGGTCGCATCAAGGGACGTCGTAATTGTGAAGCACAATGAACCAGGCACTTCATCGCAATAGCGAGAAAGGAGTATCGCGATCGCGATTAAGGCCTGAGGCCTGCACCTGCAAGAGCCAAAAATCTACAACTTTTCAAAACTCGATGGGGCATTCCATCCATAATCCAAAACTGGTATTCAAAAACCAATAATGCTAACAGAGTAGAAATGACATTCCAGACTCAACGTAATTGACAAAACTTCCATACGAGGTCGTTTTGGAGAAAATTTTACCCAAGTCAACACTAACGAATGAGAACCCAAATGCTCGTAATGAGCTCGGCTCACTCGGGGCCCAAACCAACCACCTTCCTAACCTAAACTCATCATTCCAGAGCTAATGGAATCATCAGATTTCAAATCTGACACTCCGATCATCAAAAGCCACCCAAAGTTACACTTTCAACTCTAAAGGGCCTGAAATTAGAGAAAACAACACAAAACCCACACTGAAAGTTCTCAGGCTTCAACTGAAAGTCCAACTAGACCAAACTTAATGCTCCAGAGCTAACAGAACTGTCAGAATTCAATTCTGAGCATGTTAGCTAAGAATGTTGACTAAAGTCAACGATATTCTAAGTTAAAGTTGTAAAACAGGCAAACGGCCAAAATGCCCAGACGAACGACCAAGGTACCAAGCTACCTGTTCCAGCAAGCCATGAATGACTGGGGGCCGCTACAGGAAGGCTCTAACAGTAGAATAAATGTGTAAATGTGAAGATGATCGGAAGGGTCATCACAATGTAAAATAGTTGGTTCTTGTCGTATGTATTCTACTCGGATGTTTTTATCAACAATTGAGGAATTTTGATCAAAGGTCCAATTTTTAGTTCTCTCTTAATGTTATTTTTATAAAATTCATATATATAATTTCTATGTGATATTGTCTTGTTGATAAAAAATTTATTCTGCTGGTTTGATGTTTGCTTATGAGATTATTATTATTATTTTTCCTTCAGTATAATTGAAATGAAGTTTGAACAATTTTTTGTTGACAAAAATTGGTGGGTTGTTTATGAGGTTTGCATATATTCAGATGTGTGATTTTTGAACTTAAGAGAAGCTTATCATAATTTGGGTTTAGTTAATGCAAAATTGGATCTAAAACATATTTAAAAAGTCTAGTTATTTGATGATAAAACAGTGATTTAAGATTAGAATTTTGGTAACCTTAGATAAATTAAAGTGGAAGTCTTGAAAACATAATGCTTAGTTGGTCTTTATTAATTAGTTAAAAAAAATTCATGCTTTAAAAATAGAGAATGTGCATGTGTAAATTTCTGTACGTTTTTTGTTGAAATTTTACATGTAATTCGTAGTACTTGAAATGCCAGTCTATTATTTGAGGTGTTATTATAATTGTCGGATTAATCCTTTCATTCTTAAAAAGTATTTTCATAGGTTTAAGTTGATATTTAAAGCCTAACTAATTAACTAGTGTGAGTTTGAGCGAGATGGGTTACAAATTTATTCAAGATCTGTTGCGATCAATAAAAGAAAAGAGAAAAAAAATTGTGAGGGACTGAGACGATTTGTGAACTAATCCAAAACTCGTTACAAAAACAAAAGAAAAGAGTGAAAAATGGATAAGGTAAGTTGTCTCGAATTCACAAGAGACAAATAAATTCATCTAACGCTAGATGAGCTTTAGGCACGTTTAAAATATTTATTTCAATTAATAATGCGATTACACATTTTTTTGAGACACTTAAAAGAAATTCAAGGATGTAGTGACACACCTTGGTCAAATTGTTCTAATAATTAACTTTTGTTAATTCAAACTAAGACGTATAGACAGATATCATTAGGTGCAAAGAAAACAATTATGCTTCTAAGTCGATATATGTCAAGATCAAGAATGCGGTTATGCATCTAGGTTGGGACCAATAAAATTTAACATACGGGAAAATCGTGACTTGTACCATAATTTATCCAAAAAAAATAGTTAACGCTAAGTATAAGTTGATAAAAGTGGCCATGCTAGAACCACATGACTAGCGGAGTGTCTCATACCTTTCCCTAGGTCAACAGAATTTCTTACTCGGTCTTTTATTTTCATAGACCAAAAATAAAGAGTCATTTACTTTTGACTTGGGATTCAAAATGTGACTTGGAACACCATAACAAAACTTTAAGTGGCAACTCTATAAATCAATAAAATAAGCCCTTCTTAAAACTGTCATTCAATTGGAAAAAGCTTTCGCTTGCTTTGACAAAAAATGGGTGTGACACTTGTTGCCAGAATGGGTCTCCCAAGGATTATTGGTATCTTAATGTCAGCTAAACAATCTCGAATGACAAAATCTGCTAGCAGAGTAAACTTTCTGACTTTTACTAGCACATCATCAAGAATAGCTATAGAAATCTAAACCTCCAATTGATTGAACCAAATCAAGAACCTAACCTATAATATGAACCCGCAAGAGGAATATTTTCTTATTTCAATAAATCTATCAAATAACATCAAGAATCAATGACCTTAATCCCTATCTCTTTCAAGAATATCACTCATCGAGTGAATATCCATAATCTCATCAAAAATCTCAAAATAATCTAACTCTAAAAAAGCTATTCTCCATGATTTATAGACTAAGCTAATATATAAATACCCTTAATAAAATAATAGTCTTTTTAGTCAAAAGGCTTTGTTTTCAATAATAGTCACTTTACATTCATAGCCTCTTTCATTCTACTTCGAGTAATCTTCCACGTGGAGCCTTGTACTTCCACTTAAGTATGTTCTTGAGCTTCAAATCTTCATTCCAAGATATTGATAACGTTTGGCTTTCATCATATAGTGACCATTTATACAGGGTACTTTTTACACCCTCTCTGAATATTTCCACAACGTGATATGCGGTTCATGACTTGATCAGTGATCGTATATCACCCTTTTTCTAGCAGTTTTTTAGTTTTTACCTTTTTGGCCATTCTCACTTTTAAAACCTATAAAAAATATTATAACATTAAAACACATAATAACAAGCATAAAGTATGAAAAACTCCGAGTAAAATATATGGTATATCATGCCCCAAATTACGACAGGTTGTGCAGGCACCTACTCGATTCTAACTCGATAGGAGAAACCCTTATTACCCAATTTCATTAGCCAAGTCTTTTAGCAGTTCAAAATACTAATATCCAAATGAAAACTCATAATCATAATGTTAGATTTAAGCTTGAAAATATACAATTATTTTAAAAATAGTGAATACAACCTTTCTCAAAGACCTAGTCTAGACATGTACAAGAGCTTCTAAAGAGAAAATATGGCATAACTTCTGCTTTCAGAATAGAATACAGAAGTTGCCAATAAAGACTCTTCACTTCAAGAGAAGAACTTCAGTCAACCTATCACACACCTATACCCAAAAGGATATAGTAAGAGTAGAATCAGTACACCACACGTACTGGTAGGTATCATCGACCGATTAAGATTAAATCACATGATACATATATAGAAATCAATGAACAACGGATAAATCTCATATCACCACTTATACAGAAAATCTATGATCAAGTATGCGTATAACACCTGTGATGACCCTTTTGGTCATCTTCATATTTATGCTTTCTTTGTACTGTTAGAGCTTCTCTGTAGTGGCTTCAAGTCATTTATGACTTGCTGGGACCGGTGGTTTGGTGCCCTGGTCATTCATTTGGTCATTTTGGCCATCTGCCTATTTTAGAGCCTTAACTTAAAATATCATTGACTTTAGTCAAAATTCTTTGTAAGTGTGCTCAAAATCAAATTCTAACAGTTTTTTTAGCTCCAGAGCATGGATTTTGGTCTAAGTGGACCCTTGGTTGGGTTCTGGGAGCTTTCGATTTAGTTTTGTCTTGGTTTATGTGTTTTAGCCAAGTTGAACTTGAAAGTTTAACTTTGTTCAATATTCGGAGAAGACGATATTAGATGGAAATTCAGACAACACTATTAGCTCTAGAATATCGACTTTGGTCTAGGGGGACCTTTGGTTCATGTCCTGAGGCCTTCATACTCATTTTAGGCCATGGTGTTCTGTTTTGGAAAGATTGGCCTAAGTTGGTTCTTAGGTGTGGGGCCCACTTTTTATTAAATCAACCTCCGATGGGATTTTTATCAATTTCGTTGGATCCAAAATGTCGTTCCTAGTCAAACAGCTCTATTCGTTTGTGTCCATGGGACCCCAGATGAATCCCGAGGGTCCATTCGAAGTTTTAAGCATAGATGAGTTTTTGTTGTACCTGTTCGGTCCGTATTTGTGGCCACCACAATTGTGGTGAAATGCCATATTTGTGGTGTACTTCCGCATTTGCGGTGCTTTAGCCGCATTTGCAGAGTCCGTAATTGCGATAAAGGTGCCGTAATTATGGTATTTGCTGGCAATGTATAAATTAGATTTTCTTCTTCATTTCCTCACTTTAAACCTCATTGCACCAGTGTTAAAAGTTCCCAAACCCGAAATTCTTCACTTCTGGCCATCAAATTCCTTGGGATAATCTCACCATAGCTTGTGAGCACTTTTCCGTCACTATTTTGGTAAGTATTCTCTCCTCCCCAAGCTACTTTTCCTCCATTGTTGCAAGACCCACCATTGTTGTAAATTCTCTAAGTTTGAAACTCCATTGTAGAATCTGTTCTCGTGGGAAATTGCATGCTCTGTGGGCTCATTTAAATCACTTCCTTGGCTCGTCCATCTCATTGTGGTAGGTAATCCTTGCTCAAATTTTCAGTTTTATTCCTTAATTTCACTCTTTGAGTTCTTGACTTCTAGGGGCTGTTCTAGCTCGAATTTCTTGCCCAATTACCTTGATTTTTCTGAGCATGTACACCCTGGTCATTGTGACCATTTTGTGCGCTTTCATTTTCAATTTCGAGTTACGGGGCTCACGGGCCTGCCGATGACTCGAATTTTGGCCCGGCTATTTCTATAGTGTTATGGGTATTGTTAGACTCATCTTGATGTGTTATATATGTTTTTGATAGTTTGACTATCATTCGGGGCCTCTCAGAGCGATTCGAGCTTGGATATCCTTGTCCCAGCAGCTTGTCCTTGGAGGACAGGTAGGTTACAGTTTAAACTCTTTAGACTTCGCATATATAGGATAAAATTGTATTAATGGGCATCCTTGTGTTGGGTTTACTAGTTGGTATCACAGACCTTGAGCATATATTGATTGTGATTGAGCATGCCATTATCATGCATATAAAGGATTTTCTTCATGATTTTACTATGATTTTGGCTTTGGGCCTTCTATTGATGATTTCTAAATCTTGCATGGCCCGTGGGGCCCGGTTTCGATAAAATTGATTATGAAATGGTTTGGTATCATCTTAATGGATCTTTTTGGGGTAATAAAAGTTAAAAGAAAGATTTGTTATAGTTTTACTACTATATATTATACCCGGTTGAATTGAGGTGCTAGATTGACCCTGTTATGGATGAGAAATGATATTAAACTCGGTAAAGCCGAGCATCAGACTTGATTTACTGCTTTTTTAGACCCAAATATGCCTGAGCACCCTTGAAGGGGGTTTATGAGACTTATTCCATTGATTTAGACCTGGATAGAATTCAGGCATGCATTTTGAGCATTTGAATACTAGTTTGGATCCGGTGTCACACCGGACTGATATTTTGAGGTTAGAGTGTAGAATGTGGTCTATGAGTAGACCTCCATAGACCCTGTCATTCTGGACCAAGTGCTATGGGAAAAAGGGTGACCGGGGGTAGGGTTGTACGGTGGAGTAGATGTACTCGGGAGAAGTCCTTCCATAGATCCCACATTTATTGGACCTTTGGGGCACCGAAAGGGGTAACAAACTGACACTACAGTTACACTTGGTTTGGCATATCATAGCATATCATTTATTTGTGTGAGGTTCCATCCTTGTTTGATGTTTGTTGATTGTATGCTCTGATAGTATGGGCTGCCACAGGGTTTGTCTTCACTTGCTTGTATTTCTTGGGTGTATGGGAGCCCGTGGGATTATACTTAGACTTATTGTTATTATATCGCGGTATTGGTTCCTATTATGGTTTCTAGTGAAATTAGAGATTGTTAAGATTTCTTTTGGTCTTTTAACTATTGGATTCTGACTTGAGATTAGTATGGCTATTTGGGGTTATCGTATCTTGTATTCAAGCATGATTATTGTTATCTTTTCTCTCCTTTTCTATCAATTTGAGGTTATCGGTATACCGCCTACTTTCTAAACTCTTCTTTATGTACTTGTTATTACGAGGATCCAGGGTATGTGTTTCTTTCTTTCTCCTGTGATTGTGTTATAGTAGCTAGCCATGTATGTTATTCCTGTTTTTATTTCTTCTGTGCTAGTTTCTGTGTGCTTATTCATTGCCTTCTGTGACTACTTGTTTCTATTCCGCTTATTACTGCTCTTTTATCTTATATGTGCCCAGTCGGCCTATGATACCTACTAGGTACTAGTTGCTTTGCATTTGGTACTCATACTACACTCTGCATCTTCTAGTGCAGATCCTAGTGTGGGCCATCATCGCTAGATCATGGGATTCATGCTTGGAGATCTTTTGGACTATCCAGATTGAGGGTGAGCTCTTGGCGACTAGATCTTAGCTTTAGTTTATCTTCTGTATCATGTACTCTGTTACTACTCAGAGACAGTTGTGTATATATTATTTTGGATGCTTCGTACTCCTTATATGTAGTTCTGACTCTATACTATGATAACAGGTTTTGGGGTTTGGTTTAGCTTTCGCATATGTATATATATATTCCTGTTATCTATCTTTTCATCTTATGCCTTTGCTTTCGCTTGATTATATCATTTCTTCCGCTTAACTGTTAGCTAGTAGCCTATTACTAACCATTCTGGGCTACGGTGATTGGTTCACTTACTCGAGGGTTGTAGGTGCCATCATGACCGAGAAATCAGATCATGACATCTTGGTATTAGAGTTCTAGGTTCACCGGTGTCATCAGTATAGGAGACTATGTCTAGTACAGTCTTGCGGATCAGGGCAGAGACGTCCATACTCAATCTTCGGAAGTCTATGGTGACATGTTAGGAAAAATGGACTTTCTTGATTCTATATTGTTCATAGTATCCTTGGAAGTTTTTGTAAACCTCACTTGTTCTCATTCACTCTTCTGTAGATGGTTCATATGAAATTGTCAGTGTTGGGCAGAGATGAGCCTTTAACTCTAGCACCCCCGACACCAGCTAAGGGCCGAGGAGGTTGTAGAGGTAGAGGTCGAGGACATCCCAAAGCAGCGGCACCTGCTAGAGCTTCTAGAGTTGAGGTAGGGCCCGAGCATGATTATGAGCCATATTTTGTTCCTTAGTAGTAGCATGTAGACCCGGGGATAGCCCAGGTACCACCATCTCCAGTACCAGTTCCAGCACCAATTTTTGTGCTAGCTTCAGCCCCAGCTCAGTCTTCAGATATTTAGAGTTTACTACTTTAGTTGTTGGGCATGATTTGAGAGCGACCTTCTGAGGTAGCACAGACTTCCTCTCAGGGGGAAGCTCTGGGTGTTCAGAGTTCAGGAGCGCAGCCTGCTACTGTGGCTCCTCGTGCTGAGTTATTTTGGTTCCAGCGGTTTCACAGCCTCTTGCTCTTCGCGCAGCTATGACAGATGAGGAGCAGAAGGCCTTGAGTAGATTTCTAAGATTGGCTCCAACAAGATTCACTGGTACATCAAGTCAGGATCCACATAACTTCATTACTACCTATGAGGAGATGTTACACCATCTAGGTTTGCTAGAGACTCACGGGGTTGGATATACTATGTAGCAGCTGGAGGGTCCAGCAAAGTTATGATGGAGGGCACAGGTTGCTTGCAGACCTTCTACATTACCTTCGATGCCTTTGTCTGAGTTTTATGAGGCCTTCATGGCTAAGTTCATACCTCAGAGTGATTATGAGCTTTGTCGGGATAAGTTCACCAGGCTTATGCAGGGATCCATGTCTATATCTGAGTATGAGACCCATTTCCATCAGCTTTCTCTATTTGGAGCTATGATCATTCCTACTAAGCCAGACAGGATTCACAGATTTATTTGGGGATCGCGAATAGAGCTTAGACAACCAGATGAGATATTGGTTTCTAGTGGTCGGTCATTTCAGGCTATTGCAGACTATGTTCGTACTGTGGAGGACTTGCATCGATATGATCAAAGGGCTAGAGATAAGAGGCCTCATTATCAGGGTGGCTACGATGGTTCTAGACATGGTGGTAGGGGTTCATGATAGTGAGGTTGGGGTTGTCAGCCACAGCAGCACCAGGGTCAGTCCAGCCGATTGGTTCAAGCTTCACTTCAGACTTTTGGTAGTTCTTAGTTCGAGCAGGGTCAGTCTTTGAGGGGTGCAACTTCTAAGGCATCAGGCCGTGGTGTCCATACAGGTTCTGCTGGTCCATCTCGATAGTTTAGGCCGTCAGGGCCTTATTATGAGTGTGGTGTATTTGGCTATTATGCTAGAGATTGCCCCCAATGGGGTACAGTTCAGTCGGCCGAGCCTTTGCGAGTAGTTTAGCCACCGACTAGAGAGGGTGGTGGTCAGGCCAGGGGTGATGCCCCGCAAGGCAGAGCAGGTGGTAAGGATGGTGGTCAGTCAAGTGGAGGTCATCGTCAGTTCTATGCGGCCCTGGGAGACTAAAGGCATAGGCCTCAGATGCTGTGATTACAGGTATGATTTTTGTGTGCCATCAGTCTGTTATGTCTTTATTTGATCCTGGATCTATATGTTCATACGTATTTGCCTACTTTGTTCTTGTTTGGGGTTGGATAGTGAGCCGTTATCTATTTTTGTTTCTGTTTCGACCCCAGTAGGAGATTCTTTAGTAGTGGATCAGATTGTGAGATCTTGCATGATATCTTTTGGTGATTTGATGACACTTGAGATGTTAGATTTTGATGTATATTGGGCATGGACTGATTATCCCCTCGCCGTGCGGTTTTATATTGTTATGCCAAGACCGTTACCATCACCATGCATAGTGTATCCCCAGTTGTGTGGTAGGGTTCTATTAGCCGCACACCTTCTGGGATCATCTCTTGTCTTCGAGCTAGGAAGTTGATTTCCCATAGGTGTTTAGCTTATCTAGTATATGTCCGAGATGGTAGTGCTTACCCTTCGTCTGATGAGTCTGTCCCTGTGGTTAGAGACTTCCTAGAGGTGTTTCCTACCGACCTGCCAGGCCTTCCACCTGAGAGAGATATTGGTTTCTCTATTGAGTTAGATCCAGGTACCAGGCCCATTTCTATTTCTCCCTACCGTATGGCTCCTGCTGAGTTGAGAGACCTTAAAGAGAAGCTCCTGGATTTGTTAGCTAAGGGGTTCATTAGACCAAGTGTGTCACCTTGGGGTGATCCTGTTCTATTTGTTAAGAAGAAGGATGGGTCGATGCGGATGTGTATTGATTATCGGCAGCTGAATAAGGTGAAAGTGAAGAATAGGTATCCGATGCCAAGGATTAATGACTTGTTTGATCAGCTTCAGGGTTCAGGCATGTTTTTGAAGATTTATTTAAGGTCTGGCTACCATCAGTTGAGGATTAGGGCAAAGGACATCCCTAAGACAGCATTCAGGACACGTTTTGGCCATTATGAGTCCCTGGTGATATCTTTTGGGTTGACTAATTCTCCTACAACTTTCATGGACTTGATGCATAGGGTGCTTATCCTGTACTTGAATATGTTCATGATAGTCTTCATAGATGACATTCTGGTATACTCCCAAAGTAGAGATAAACATGAGCATCACTTAAGGACTGTACCTCAGACTTTGAGAGATCATCGGCTTTATGCCAAGTTCTCAAAGTGTGAGTTTTGGCTTGAGTCAGTTGCATTCCTAGGGCATGTGGTGTCTAAGGATGGGATTAGAGTTGATCCGAGTAAGATTTCGACAATTCGTGATTAGCCTAGACCTACTACTGCTACCGAGGTTTGCAGCTTTGTTGGGTAAGCGGGTTACTACAGGCGGTTTGTTCAAGGATTTTATTCCATAGCAGCACCCTTGACTATGCTGACTAGGAAGGATTTTCCATTTCAGTGGTCAGATCAGTGCGAGGATAGCTTTCATAGGATTAAGGCCTTATTAACTTCAGCTATAGCTTTGACTTTGTCGATTGAGGGTCAGAGTTTCACCGTGTATTATGATGCTTTCGAGGTTGGTCTTAGTTGTGTGTTAATGCAGCAGGGTCGAGTGATAGCATATGCGTTGAGGCAGCTGAAGGTTCAAAAGCGCAACTACCCCACTCATGACTTAGGGTTGGTGGTGGTAGTCTTCGAGCTCAAGATCTAGAGGCACTACTTATATGGAGTTCATTGGAAGATATTCACCGACCATCGTAGTCTTCAGTATATTACGAGTTAGCGAGAACTAAACTCGAGGTAGAGGAGATGGATAGAGTTACTGAAGGACTATGATTTCACCATTCTATATTATTCAAGCAAGGAAAATGTGGTAGTAGATGCCTTGAGTCAGAAGGCAATGAGTATGGGAAGCCTAGCTTCACTTTTAGTTTCAGAGCGACCATTGGCCTTAGACATCCAGTCCTTGGCTAACCATTTGGTTAGGCTTGACTTGTCGGACCCTAGCAGAGTTCTTGCCAGTATTGAGGTTTGTTCTACTCTAGTTGATCAGATTTAAAGCCGATAGTTTGAGGATCAGAGTTTGTGTGACCTTCATGATCAGGTAGTTCAGGGTTAGACCAGCTGGGCTACTCTGGGTTCTGATGGTATTCTGAGGTTCGACAGTCGTCTTTGTGTTCCAAGGGTTGGAAATTTGATTCAGTTGATATGAGGTGCATTGTTCTAGATACTCCATTCATCCTGGTTCAGCGAAGATGTATAGAGATTTGAGACAGCTTTACTAGTGGAGCGGTATGAAGAGGAACATAGCAGAGTTCGTATATCGGTGCTTGAACTGTCAGCAGGTTAAGTTTGAGCACATGAGACTTGGTGGTTTGATGCAGCGACTTCCCATTCCTGAGTAGAAGTGGGAAGAGATTACTATGGACTTTGTTGTTGGCTTGACTCGTACTTCTCGTGGGTTTGATTCCATATGGGTGATTGTTGATATGATAACTAAGTCAGCACAGTTCTTACCAGTTCAGACTTCTTACGGTACAGAGAGGTTAGCTCAAATCTACCTTTGTGAGGTTGTTTGGTTGCACGGGATCCCAGCTTCCATCATTTTAAATTGTGGCACTCAGTTCACATCTCAGTTCTGGAGGGCTATTCAGCAAGATTTGGGTATAGAGGTTTAGCTTAGTATGGCTTTCCACCCACAGACAGATGGTCAGTCAGAGAGGACTATTCATGTCCTGGAGGACATGCTTCAGGCTTGTGTTCTTGACTTTGGAGGTTCTTGGGATCAGTTTGTGTCGGTGGACGAGTTTACTTATAATAATAGTTTTCATTCAAGCATCGGCATGGAACCTTTTGAGACTTTGTATGGTAGGCATTAGATATCGCCAGTTGGTTGGTTTGATGGGTTAGAGTTTAGACCACAGAGTATAGATTTTCTTCGAGATTCCTTAGACCGAGTCTGTGTGATTCAGGATAGACTTAGAGTAGCCCAGAGTAGGTAGAAAAGCTACGCTGATCATAGACTTCGTGCATTGGAGTTTAGTATTGGTGACTTGGTATTCCTTCGAGTATCACCCATGAAGGGCATGATGAGATTTGGTCGGCAGGGAAAGCTTAGGGCCAGTTTCATTGGGCCGTTTGAGATTCTCTAGAGGATTGGTAGTGTTGCCTACATGTTAGCCTTGCCTCTGACATTTTCAGTGGCGCGCCCAGTTTTTCATGTCTCGATGTTGCGCCGGTATGTTCTAGATGAGTCTCATGTGTTGCAGTAGGATTCGATCCAGGTAGATAAGAGTTTATCCTTTGTTGAGGAGTCGATAGATATTCTGGCCAGAGATATCAGGAGATTGAGATCTAAGGAGATTTCAGTTGTGAAAGTTCAGTGGAAGCATCATCTAGTCAAGGAGGCTACTTGGGAGACTGAGAGTGAGTTGCGTGATCAGTATCCGTAGTTGTTTGAGCCTTCAGGTACTCCCTTCTTCTTGACTTTCGAGGATGAAAGTCTTTTTAGTAGTGGATGTTGTGATGACCCTTCCTGTCATCTTCGTGTTTATGATTTCTTTGTACTTTTAGAGCTTCCCTGTAGCGGCCCCAAATCATTTATAACTTGTTGGGTCTGGTGGTTCGGTGCCCTGGTCATTCGTTTGGTTATTTTGGCCATCTACTTGTTTTAGAGCCTTAACTTAGAATATCATTGACTTTAGTCAATATTCTTGGTAAACATTCTCGGAATTGAATTCCGACAGTTCCGTTAGCTCCAGAGCATAGATTTTGGTCTAGATGGACCCTTGGTAGGGTTCTGGGAGCTTTCAGTTTAGTTTTGTCTTAGTTTTTATGTTTTAGCCAAGTTGAACTTGAAAGTTTGACTTTGGTCAATATTCGGAGAAGACAACCTCGAATGAAAGATTTGATAGCATTGTTAGCTCTGGAATGTCGACTTTGGGCTAGGAGGACCTTTGGTTCGGGTCTCGAGGCCTCCAGACTCATTTTAGGCCATGGTGTTCAATTTTGTAAAGATTGGCATAAGTTGGTTCTTGGGTGTGGGGACCACTTTTCATTAAATTGACCTCCGATAGGATTTTTATCAATTCCGTTAGATCTGAAATGCCATTTCTAATCAAATAGCTCTATTCATTTGTGTCTGTGGGACCCCAGATGAATCCCGAGGGTCCATTCAAAGTTTTAAGCATAGCTAAGTTTTGTTGTACCTATTGGGTCCGTATTTGCGGGCATTTGACCTCATTTGTAGCCACCGCAATTGCGGTGAAATGCCGCATTTGAAGTGTTCTTCTGCATTTGCGGTGCTTTGGCCGCATTTGCGGAGTTCACAATTGCGATGAAGGTGCTGCAATTACGGTATCTGCTAGCAATGTATAAATTAGACTTTCTTCTTCATTTCCTCACTTCAAACCTCGTTGCTCCAGTGTTAAAAGCTCCAAAACATGAAATTCTTCACTTCTGGCCATTAAATTTCTTGGGATAATCTCACCTTAGCTTGTGAGCACTTTTCCATCACTATTTTGGTAAGTCTTCTCTCCTCCCCAAGCTACTTTTCCTCCATTGTTGCAAGACCCACCATTGTTGTAAATTCCATAAGTTTGAGACTCCACTGTAGAATCTATTCTCATGGGAAATGGCATGCTCCATGGGCTCATTGAAATCACTTCCTTGGCTTATCCATCTCGTTGTGGTAGGTAATCCTTGCTCAAATTTCCGGTTTTATTCCTTAATTTCACTCTTTGGGTTCTTGACTTCTAGGGGATGTTCTAGCTCGAATTTCTTGCCCAATTACCTTGATTTTTCCGAGCGTGTACCTCTTGGTCATTGGGACCATTTTGTGCGCTTTCATTTTTGGTTTCGAGTGGCGGGGCCCACGGGCCTACCGGTGACTCGAATTTTGGCCCGACTATTTCTATAGCGTTATGGGTATTGTTAGACTCGTCTTGATGTGTTATTTATGTTTTTGATAGTTTGACTATCATTCGGGGCCTCTCGAAGCGATTCAGGCTTGGATATCATTGTCCCAGCAGCTTGTCATCGGACAACAGGTAGGTTACGGTTTAAACTCCTCAGACTTTGCATATATAGGATAAAATTGTATTAATGGGCATCCTTGGGTTGGGATTACTAGTTGGTACCACAGACCTTGACCGTTTTATTCATGTCCGATTCCTTTTTCCTCCTATGGTTGTAGTATTTGCAATAGATGATATTATCACCCTTGTGGTCCTGTGAGGCCTTATATTTATTCTGGAACATAAATGGTGGGAAATTGGGAATTCCCGTGAGTTTTGAACATTGTTATTATTGTCATAGAGCTGGCTATATATGCTGTAGAATGATTGGAGCCTGTGCAGGGCCGATAGGTTGATGGTGAGCCGTTGGGCTATTGATTGTGATTGAGCATGCCATTATCATGCATATAAAAGGATTTTCTTCAAGATTTTACTACGGTTTTGGCTTCGGGCCTTCTATTGATGATTTCTAAATCTTTCATGGCCCATAGGGCCCGTTTTCGGTAAAATTAATTATGAAATGGGTTGGTATCATCTTAATGGATCTTCTTGGGGTAAGAAAAGTTAAAAGAAAGATTTTTTTATAGTTTTCCTACTATATATTAGACCCGGTTGAACCGAGGTGCTAGATTGACCCTGTTATGGATGAGAAATGATATTAAACTTGGTAAAGCCGAGAATCGAACTTGATTTACTATTGTTTTAGACTCAAATACGCCCGGGCTCCCTTGAAGGGGGTTTATGAGACTTATTCCATTGATTTAGACCTGGATAGAATTCAGGCATGCATTTTGAGCATTTGAGTACTAGTTTGGATCCGGTGGCACTTCAGACTGATATTTTGAGGTTAGAGTGTAGTATGTGGTTTACGAGTAGACCTCCATGGACCCTGTCATTTTGGACCAAGTGCTACAGGAAAAAGGGTGACTGGGGTAGAGGTGTACAGCGGAGTAGATGTAATCAGGAGAAGTCCTTCTATGGATCCCGCCTTATTTGGACCTTTGGGGCACCGGAGGGGGTAACATACTGACACTGCGGTTACACATGGTTTGGCATATCATAGCATATCATTCATTTGTGTGAGGTTCCACCCTTGTTTGTTGTTTGTTGATTGTACGCTCCGATAGTATGGGATGCCGGAGGGTTTGTCTTCACTTGCTTGTATTCCTTGGGTGTATGGGCGCCCATGGGATATACTTAGACTTATTGTTATTATATCGCGGTATTGGTTCCTATTATGGTTTCTAGTGAGATTGGAGATTGTTAATATTTCTTTTGGGTTTTTAACTGTTGGATTCTGACTTGAGATTAGTATGTCTATTTGGGGTTATCGTATCTTGTATTCAAGCATGATTATCGTATCTTGTATTATAGGAAGATTTTAGGGTAAAAGTGGGAGGGAAAATAGATGGGGATTTTTGGGAATTTTTTTTTAGGGAAATTCAAATTTCCTTAACAGATAAGCTTGCTCACCATAAAATTGTACAAAGACATACCAATTTATAGCTGATTTCAAGGAGAAATCGACACCTGGAGCTTCTAAAACCATCTTGGTTCTGCCAGCTCACGATTTGACAGAGAGAAGACGTCGTTTGGGAATTTTGACAGAGTTGGGCGTTGTTTAGCAGCTGCGTTGCTGCATTTTGGAGGCTGTTAACATTAGGGTTTCTTCGTTTGGAGGAGTAGAGAAGATGAAGTACAGAGGTGCGTGGGAAGTGGTGCACATGCCTCTTTCTAGAGAGAAAATAGATAGTATAAGGTCCCGTATATCGAGTTGAAGGAGTATATATGTGGTGTGTGTATAAGTATATGCTGATGGGGATTATTTGGGGAAATTAATAGGTTGGGCCGGGTTTGGGCATTAAGGAGTGGGCTGGGAATTATTTTGGTGGATCATATCATTTGATGATATAAAGAGTGTAAGGGCTATTGAGGATCTGGCCACATTTGCCTTAGATTTATGGATTATCCAATTTAGGAATAAATAGATGAAATTTGACTAGAGTTTAAAGAATTAGGCTATAATGGGAATAGGAGTGAATCAATTACAATTAACTCTTGAGCTTAATTAATTTAAATGATTTGAAATAATTATTGTATTTAACACATAATTACCTCTTTTTAAAAAATTATGAAATTAATTTATTCAATTAATCTCTCAGTTTGAATTAATTTGGAGGAAAATCAAGCGTTTAATCTCTTAAAAGGATTTTCTTATGAAATTAAACTCTAAAATAGTTCTTTAAGTTAACCTATATAAATTTCACATAATTAAATATGAAAAATATAAATTATTACTCAAAACTATTATAAAGCTGATTTGAAAAATGTTTTATCCTTTTTATAATAAAACAGTTATTTCAAAAATTGTTTAAAATTCAAAAAGTCTCAAGATTAATTCGTAATGTGGAGGGTAAAAATTGGGTGTCAACAAATACTACTCCCAAAACATACATAAAGCTCATAACATAATTGTGGCATATCTGATGCCAAATCTTGTTTGAAAAGCATAAAGACATATCTGATGTCATGCAATTCTCGTATCACAGGTCTTAAAAATTAGCATAGCCATAATCCAAATTATATTTTTCTTTCTAAATTCATAGCTTGAAAAATTAGGCTTGCAATTTCATAATATATAAGCTCATTTTATCTAAACATGCCAACTTTCACTTGAAAATATGCAAATTGAAGGATTCATGCTAGAAATCACATTTAATGCATGGGCTTTTGAAACCAATTAAGGAACTTCAAATAAATCATATATAAGTAATGAGAAACCATGAATTGATGCTTAAATATTGAACTCATAAGTTTTCCCCAAAATGGGTAAGAACCCTAATTTCACAAATTGATAATTCAAAGTAAAAATCAGAGGTTTTGGGTATAAGGGTGAAAGGAATCCCTCATTGAATATCCACATACCTTATTGAAGCTTGCTTGATCTAAGATGAAAAGAAATGGAGGCTTGAACTTAGAGCTTGTGACTTGGAGCTTGAAGGAGTTTTTTCCTCGTTTGGATTGAATGAGAGCTTAAGGGAAGGAACTTAGGCTAAGTGAAGTTAAAATTCTTCTAGAATTGTCCAAAACGACCTCATTTAGGAGTTAAAAGGATGGGAAATTATAGAAATGGCCCTAGATAAAAGCTGGGAAAATAGACTTAAAATCTCGGCTTCAGGTTCCACGGACCATAAAAGGAACCACGGTTCGTGGATTGGAGTGGTGGTTCCTGAGCCAAAATTCCAAGCTACAGATAACTTTCCATGAGTTAACAGGATAACTCGTGTAACCATCCATAAGCCGTAGAAACCATCTGTGGTTACTGAGGAACAGGCTTCCCTCTGTCTGAGTTCCACGAGTTGGTTCCATAACTCGTGGAACCATCCACGAATCATGAACTTGACTCGTGGTTCTCAGATCCGAGGTTGATCTGCAGGACTTGATTCACGGGTCACTTCCATGACTCATGGTTTTATCCACGGTTGTGGACTTGACTCGTGATTCCTGGAAGTTTTAAAATTTTCAGAGTTTGTAAGTTTTAAAGCTGAATCGAATTCTGGGGTGTTACAAAATCTCAATCTCAAAACCTCATCCAAAGTGGGTCCGGATCCAAGTTGGTACCTCAAAATCTCTAATATGCATGCCTAGACTCTGTCTAGGTTTAAAATAGTGGAATAAGTCTCAAAACCCCACCAAGGGTGCTCGGGCATAACTGGGTCTAAAACAGTAGTAAAAGAGCTCTGGTGCTCAGTCTGACGGAGTCTAATATCATCTCAATTTAATAAAAAGCCAATCTAGCACTACGGCCCTTCCGAGTCTAGTAGTAGTAGTAAAACTGTGATAAAACTATCTTCTAACTCTTTTACCCCAAGAAGATCCACAAAGTCATTTCCAAACCATTTCAAAGTCATTTCAGTCAAAAATGGGCCCCCAGGGTCATGTAAAGTTAGAAAACCAGTAATAGTGGCCCGAAGCCCACAACTGTAGTAAAATATGGTTAAAACTCTTTATATGCATGGAAATGACATGCTTAATCACAAATAGCAGCCCAATGGCTCACAATCAACCTATCGACCCTGCACAGGCTCCAATCGCTCTACAGCATAGATAACCAGCCTAAAATCATGATAATGATGTTTGGAACTCACGGACACCTCCAAATAACCCACCATTTATGGTCCAGAGTCAATACAAGTACACACAGGACCACAAGGGTGATAATATCATTCTACAAGAATACTGCACACAAGGAGGAAAGAAACGAGGTGGACATGGAAAAGCGGTCAAGGTTTGTAGGGCCAAGCTATAAACCCAACTCAAGGATGCCAATTAGTACAATTTTATCCTATATATGTGAAGTCAAGAGAAGTTAGACCGTAACCTACCTGTTGTTCGATGAAAAGCTGCTGAAACGACGATGTCCAAGCCTGAACTGCTTCGAGAAGTCCCAAACTGCAATCACCCTATCAAGAACACAAGCTATATATTAAAATATGACTAACGATACCCATATTGCTATAATTATAGTCGGATCAAAATTCGGGTTTAAAGCGAGCTCGCGGGGCCCAAAACCTGATATTAGAAATGAAAAGAAGCACAATGAACATACTACTCCCATGAGTGCATTCCCCAAATTTGAATAAATTTGGCCAAGAGAAAGGGCTCAAAATATCCCGCTCAAGTAATGAATTAAAGAGGGAAATTTCAAAGACTAAAACCAAAAATTAAAGGAAGAAGTTACCCACCACGATGAGATGAAGCACGCCAACAGAGTGAATTCTCCGAACCCAAAAGCATGCAGCGACTACAAGGAAAATTTTCCCCAAGCTTATGAGTTCATCAATGGAGGTTTTTAATGGAGAAGAAGTAAAGTTGGGGAAGAAAGAGCTTACCCAAACGATGAAGGAGCGAGATTAATCACCAATTATGGACCTCCAAGGCTAAGAACTGATTGGGAGCAATTTGGGTTGAGAGAAAATAAGTTTAGAGTGAGAAAACTTGGAGAAAAGGGCTGAAAAACCAAAGTTGGGGGATTTTATATGGGCTGGACGCAGCCAAAATATCAGCAATGCTAAAATCTTCTACGGGGGATTCCGGGCATAATCAGAACCCAATACTCCAGAATCAATAATGCTATTAGAGTATAAATGACGTTTTGGACTCAACGGAATTGACAAAACTTCCATACGAGGTTGTTTCAGAGGAATGTTGACCCAAGTCAAACACTAACTAAATCAACCGAACACCCAAAATGAGCTCGGATCACCCGAGACCCAAACCAACCACCTACTTAACTCAAACTCGACATTCCAGAGCTGATGGAACCGTTAGATTTTGAATCTGGCGCTCCAATCATTGAAAGAAGATCCAAATCACACTTCCAACTCCAAATGGCCTGAAAACACAAAAACCAAGACAAAACCCACACCAGAAATTCCCAGGCTTTGACTAAAGGTCCAACTACACCAAACTCTATGCTCCGGAGATAACGGAACCATCAGAATACGATTCTAAGTATGTTAGCTAAGATTGTTGACTAAAGTCAATGATTTCCTAAGTTTAAGCTCTAAAATTGGGAAATGGCTATAATGGCCAAATGAACGGCTAGGGCATCGAACCACTGGTCCCAGAAAGACATAAATGACTTGGGGCCACTACAGGCAAGATCTAATAGTACAAAGAAAGCGTAAATATAAAAATAACTGGAAGGATCATTACATTGCAACAGAAAATAGATTTCTACAGCAAGGGACAAAATACGTCAAGGGGAAAGAATGGAATTTATTTGCTCACTTTGTAAAAATCAACTTCTCACATTCACTCAAAAACCTCTCCACCAACTCACTTTCTGCATCGATTTTCCAAGGTAAATCCTTTTTTTATTACTTTACATTGTTGCTTACTATGTCTATATTGCATTATTTATGCCTATTTTTCTTAATTTGCTACAAACATTAGGGTTTAGGGTAAGGGTTAGTGTAACCTATTCCATTATTATGCTGAATTAAGGCATAAGTACCCGACTAGAAAAATCTATAGGTGAAAATTGAAAATCTCGGGCTAAGGTGAGCTTAGAGTAAAATATTGTGTTCTGTGCCTTAGAGGTAATTTGTGTTTCGTGTGATATTGTGTTGTCTTTATTTTTTGATAGCCAACTACCATAGAATCTTGTAGGAAGTTTCAAGATGAGAATCGGAGTCATAGAACTCCAAATATGATAGTTGTCGCATTGGGAATAATTTCTGGTGTCTATGAAATAGTGTGTATTGTAAATGAGGGTTTGGGAGCGAGATAGCAATGTTTTGGAATTTGCCTTCACCCCGACAGAAGGAAACCTCATCATGATAGTCCATCACAATGAATGGCCCTCATTGCAATAACCCACCGCGACGAAGAAAGCATCCATTGCGATGAGAAAATTAAATGAGCAATATACGTGGGCATTCTATAGTTTTCTGAGTTTTTTCTCTTATAACTCAACTTCTTCCTAGAGCTCTCAAAAGTGGGTTCTCTAAGAAAACTAGGGCAACCTTCTCTGTTTGACATAAGTAATCTGTAGAACTCTTAATTTATTGATTAATTATCTTCCTTAAACCTTGGGGGGAAGGATTAACGGTAAATTTCTTGCAATTAAGCCCTAGAAGGATGAACTTGGGGAAGAACCCTATGGATAGGTGTAAAATCACCTAGAATTGATCCTAGGATGTATCTTTTTGATTCCTAGCATGAAATTACTTGTAATTAACTTGATTAGGGTTAATGGGGAACATTGGGTTCCATAAAGGTGAAACCTTTAGGCATAAAAATTGTAGAAAAGGTATGAACTTGGTTAGAAACTTTGGGTCCTTGACCCTATGAATGCAATGGGTTTAATTAGTAATTAATTAACCCTGGGGGAATACTAGGAACCTCGTTTAGCGAGTAGAATTAGTGGATTTGATTCCCAAAGCCTAAAATGAGAGGTAATTAGCTAATTACTCTTATATTATTGTTATTGTTAGACCTTGTGCATCCAGAGAATTAAGAAAGAAGAAAGAAGTGTTAGACTAGCTTGCGAGTGTTATATCTTCACTTGAGGTAGGTTATAGTCTGTATTGGAGTTAATACTCACTTTATTACATGTTTGTACTAAAATTGTGTAACTCATGGTTGGTCTTCAAACATGGTTGTATTATATGTGCTTTCCCTTATTGTGCTTGTATGGATAGGCTAAATGAATAGAAGGTTACAATTGAGCTGAATTAGCAAGTATGAATAGCATCTTCGGCGCTGAGTATCTTTGTGAGAAATAGGTTTGAGAGCCTATTTATATAGATATTATTGTTGATGCTTTTGTACGGATTGGATACCATGATGGTATGGTACATGGACACCTAGGGTCCCCTACAGGTCATGGCTAGTGGGTAGAAATAAGACCCATAGCATGTGTATACACCATTTACCTTGTTGTATTATTGTATTGTCTTTTATAGTGAGTTGGTTGATAATTGAGGCGATACTAGAGATACAAGTGATATGAGCAAGATTGGTAGACATAGTTATGTGAGAGATATTGTTGAAAGTGATTACTCCTTTCCCCTCTCTTACAATGATATTCTGTGAATTGTGAACTTAAGATTATTGAAGTTGAATTGACTTGAAAAGACTATCTGTTGGCTGATTATATGCTAAGTGTTGAAGCCTTTTTCCTTGTTATATGTTCACTGCTTTTATGCTATATTGTTGGATCAGCCTATGATACCTACCAGTACATAGTGTGTTGTACTTATACTATCCTATGCTCTTCTTTTGTTGAGTGCAGACCGTGTTCCAGAGGCTGAGACGCGACCTCGACTAGAGTAGAGAGATTTAATGCAGATCCAAGGGTGAGCACTACTTCTCAGGCTGCCATGAATCCTCCACGAGTTATTATCCTTCTTTTGGACAATGGAACTCTCTTATATTACAGCTTTTAGTGATTATGTGATTCTTAGATGATTGGTTAGAGTTTCAGATGATGACTTTCAGTTTCTGGTGATGTTTTAGTTGACTATTTTCTGCATATTCTTTAATTATATATGTAACATTGATTCATTTATGACATAAGTAAGTAAATCATGGCCCATTTGGGTCGTGACAGTTAGTTTTGCCTTTGTAGGAAAGAATTTTTGAAGCATGCTCACTTGTTTTATGTTCTTAACTTGTTTACAATGTTCTTTACATAAGTTCTACGGAGTTCATGGATTGTTGAACTTAAAAATGTAGTAGAGTAGTAGAAAAGCATTTTCAAAATTTTTTAACATTTGGGGCTTAATTTCGGGTGTTAGCCACCATAAAATTGATGAATAAGTGTTGTACACTACCATGTTGTGCCAGATCTACGATGAAAATGGATAAAATGGAGAATAATTTCAAAAATTACCATTTTTGGACCTTGGGTTGGCTGGGGACGATGACCTTGCTGCAGTGGAAGTTATTTCATTGCGGCAACTCACTACAACGGGAATGTTCTCGCTATAGCAACTCTCTGCGGTAGAAAAATACTCGCTACAGCAAAAATCCTGAGGCAGGATGCTGTGCAGACGATCAGAAATTTTTCAAAACAAATTTCTTTCAACCTTCTTGCTTTCCCTACTTACTTCTTATTATAACTTCCGAAAATATCACTTAATGTAATCCTTTTTCCTTTTTACAGAGACTACAAGCATTATGGCCAGAGGTGATGACAGTAATTATGAATGGTTTGTAAATGACCAATGTTGGAGGCAATATGTTGAGCATTGGTTCAGGGGGTTTACTCATGAGAGGGGTTTTCAAATGGCAAAGGTGGAGGATGAGGCACCGGAATTCTTCAACCTGTTGCAAGATAAAGGGTGGTTACAATTGGTAGCGACACCCATCAGTGCTAATAAGAGCTGGGTGAGGGAGTTCTATGCCTATCTCACCACCGTCAACTAGAATGTCCCAAAACCCATAGATTACGTCTGGAGTGAGCAGATTGGGATTGGGGCTGCAAATATCAATACATCCGTGGGGGTACCAAACCCTGAGGAGACTAAATATAAGGAAAGAAGGATGGTTGGGTACGGATAATAGTTGGTGATCCATCTATTGCTAAAGGACAAAAGGGCCTCGACCCCTTGGGTCGGTCATCACATGGAGATTAAGAGCACCAACTTTACCCTTGACGCTCGAAGGTGTCTTAATTTGGTGTCTAGAGAATTTGTCCTTCCGGCAACGTATCTGACCTCACCTACCCCCAGGCACTGATAGTTGCTTTTTTACTGGATAGGGTGCCAATAAATGTGGGGGCACGGATAGTGGAAGCATAAAAGAACTTTATGGTGCTTCATCCCAAGGACCTGCCCTTTCCCTCCCTGATCACTATGTTATGCCAGCGGGCGAAAGTGCTCGGTGAGCCAGATGATAACACTCTTGAGAATGACAGGGCCTTTGACCCCTTGAGAGTGAAGGGTGCACCCAATCACAGTAAGAAGAAGAGGAAGCTGGGTGCTGAGGGAGGGAGAAGTAGTGGTCAGTGCAGTGGCAGAGTTGGGACCAGTTCTACCCCATCAATGGGCCCTTTGGAGCAGCTAGGAGGGGATGTGGCTGCCTGAAAGGAGATGTTGCAGGGCTTGCCACAGCCTCTATGGGAGATGGTTCCCCTAAGTGTTATAGGTCCTTCAGACCCCTATAGTGTCGTTGATCTCCAGCCTTGGCTCAAATTGAACTACGAGCAGAGTTGAAAATTGATAAAAAGAAAGGGCACACATGGGACAAGACGCTAGTTTAGATGTGAAAGGGAATAAAGTCCCTTGTCAAGAACTCCAAACAAGAAGGTTCCCAAGGAAAGCCAGGCAGATGCCCAGGAGTTCTCCTTCCTTATTGGGTTGGACGAGGAGGAATCGTATGACTCAAGCGCTGGCAATTGATGGAGCGTCTAGTTATCTGCGGCACATTGCATTCCCCACTCCTCATTCCCCATATAAGATCAGTTTATTTTCCCTTATAGGGATATTTGTTAGACAATCTCTTATTCACTCGTAATTTTGGATATTTTATGGAATTGCTTTTTCATATGTTTTTAACTCTTGTAATATGCTTGAACCAGCGAAGTCCCAAAATAGGGGACTTAAGTTCAACTTACTATTTTGCATGCATTTTCTACAGCGAATGAAATCCTACTCCAAAAAACCTGCTGTAGCGAGAATGGGTTTGCTATTGCAAACCCTCTGATTTTTTAATCGGCGCTCTACAACGATACCTTCCTCATAAAATCGGATCCGCTGTGGTGAGTATCACTTTGTTGCAGTGAAGACGGTCAGACAGAATCCCCAGAACTGAAAATTTTAAACATTGCAACAAGCATAGCTTCTTTTACGCCATCTCATTAACACACAGAAACAACTTAGCATTACCTTAGCACATCACAATTTGTCGTAGTCTTAACACATGACAATTTCATTACTGCCTCAAAACCAACAGACTAATATGGATTCATCACATGACAATCCTATTATTATCTCAACAATCAATGCATTTTAATATCGTTTCATCACATAATCACACAATGAATATATTAATATGACTCTTATGGCCAGATACCAATTGGAATTGATTAGATACCAATTAAACTCATCCACGTACCAACTAGAATCGACTAGATACCAATGGCCTTTATCAAGATACCAATTCGAATCAACTGGACACCAATTGGACTCAACTCAGGTAGACAATAAACTAGAATGATACGATAAGAAAGAAGAAAAGGGAACAACTCCTAAATGCCTTATAGCTTCCCAAAGATTTGATGTGGACATCAACACACCAATCCATAAGACTTTACTTGACATTGGTCTTGTACTTGTGAGACCAATAACCTAGTGCTCAGATAACAACTATCATGATCCAAGTTACGGTAGGTTGTTTGGGCACCTACTTATTTCTAACTCGATAGAAGAAACCCGATGTAATGACCCTTCTGGTCATATTTTCTTTTTCACTTTCTTTGTACAGTTAGAGATTACCTGTAGCCCTAAGTCATTTATAACTTTTTGGGATTGGTGGTTTGTTGTTCGGGACATTTGTTTGGTCTTTATGACCATTTCCCTGTTTTAGAGCTTTAACTTAGGAAATCCTTGACTTTAGTCAACTTTCACAGCAAGCAGGCTCAAAATCAAATTTTAACAGTTCCATTAGCTTTGGAGCATGGATTTTGGTCTAGTTGGACCCTTGGTCAGGGCCTAGGAGCTTTTGATATAGTTGTATCTCACTTTCTGAGATTTTAGGCCAGTTGGAGTTGGAAGTTTGACTTTGGTCAACATTCATAGAAGACGGCCTCACATGGGAATTTTGTTAGTGTGGTTAGCTCCAGAATGTTGACTTTGGGCTAGAAGGACCTTTGGTTCAGGTCTCGAGGCTTCTGGACTCATTTTGGACTATTACATTCTGTTTTGGTAAACTTGAGTTTTTGGGCATGGGGTCCACTTTTTGTTAAATCGACCTCGCATGGGAATTTTGTCAATTTCATTTAATCCAGAATACCATTTTTTGTAGGGTAGAATCTTTGGTTTTTGTCCACGGGGTTTGGAATGATCCACGAGGGTGTGATCGGAGGAATTTTTAGTTGGGCTTTCAGCTGATTGCAACTAGTTCTTGTATGGGTGCGACTGCGGTGCCTTCGCTTCACCTGCACAGTCGCACCTACACTCTAGGTGCCACACTTGTGGTCCTAGTGGCATCGGCTGGGGGCGCACCTGTGCTCCTTCACCTGCCCCTCCAGCATATGTACCACACCTACAGGGCTGGAGGTTTTGTTGACCTCTACCCTATGGTGGTCTAGGCTCCACTGCAGCGACGCACCTGCGTTAATATGATCACAGGTGCGCCAATTGCTAGAAGTTTTAAGTGGGTCGTCTCCTTCCTTATTCTAAGCTTCAAAATTTTTATCCACCATTTCTTTAGAGCTATAAGCTCAAATCTCACTGTGGGTTCTTCATGAGTGTTGGGGTGGTATTTCCCTTGTTCGTGGTCGATTTCCCGCCTTCAATTGTAAGTTTTCCTTCCCTTATTTCATCAAATTCTTCGATTGATTCTTAAATTGTTCTTGGGGTGTAAGGGTTGTTTTAGTCCCTTTCCTTACCCAATTTATGCTTATTTTTTGAGCATGAGTTCCTGGCATCGTTGGAAACCTCATGGTAATTTTCATTTTCAATCTCGGGTTACGAAGACCACATGCCCATTTTTTACCTAGATTTTAACCCAACTAATTATTAGCATTATGGGTATCGTCAGATTCATTTTGACGTGTAGATTATGTTTTTGGTAGTTTGATTGTTGTTTGGGGCTTCTCAGAGAAGTTTGGGCTCGGACGACGTCTCTCTAGTAGCTCTTTATCAGATGCCAGGTAGGCTATGACTTACCGATCTTAGACTTGGCCTATATAGAATGTAATTATACTATTTAGCTCATCGTTGGTTTGGGATTACTAGGTTGGCACCCCAGACCTTGTACACTTCCTTTTTATCCGTTCTTATTTCTTCTACTTCTGTATTTGAGCTAGTATGATAGTATTACCCCTTACGGCCCTGGGTGGCCTTTGCATATGCCTCTGGATCATAGTTAGTGGGATATTTGGGAAGTATTCATGAGTCTCGTACATTGATTCGCGATTGCTAGCTCATTATTTGTGTTGTAGCGAGGATTGAGCTTGTGCAGGGTCAGCAGGTTGATATTGAGCTATTGGTTGTATCTGAGCATATCATCATCATGGAAAGAGCTTTTTCCTGCATTGGTATTACTACTACAAGGCTGCAGGCCTGACTATCACCGGTTTTCTAACCTTGCATGGCCGCGAGGGTCCGTTTTAAGTTATTAATAGCTATAAATAGACTTAAAACTGATTTAATGGATCTTCTTGAAGTAAAAGGGATTAAATGTTTTTTTTTCACATTAGAACCTGAGATGATACCAGACTCGGCTGGGCCAAGCACTATTCATGGTTTTATTATTGATTTTAGACCCGGATAGACTCTGGGCACGCATGATGAGATCTTGAGAGTTGGTATGTGGTCACGGAGACCTCCATGGACCTTGCCTATCCGGACTAGGGGCTACGGGTAGAGAGTGTTGGATGAGGGGTATATGAGGGAGTAGAGGTATACGAGGGAAGCCCGAGTAGAGGTATATGAGGGAAGACCTTCCATGGGTCCTACATGCTGGGCCTTAATAACGCTCAAATGTACTCTCCTATCAGGAGGTATTGGGGATCGTCAGAGAAAAACACATTTATAGTTCCCAATGGATGTCAGGGTCGAACCCACAGAGAATTTAGAGTTTAGCCTAAATGATTATAAAATAGAGTCCACAATGAGAGTGAGTAATATAAAAAAGGGGAGAATTGGGAATCTGTCACAATTTCGCAATTCAACAAACAAAATAATAAAGTAAAAATAGGGTGTAGACAATAGAGAGGACAACTAGAGATGTGTGTCAAATGGGACTCGAACATGGGATAGGGTGATTGCTTATTCATGCAAATTCTTACTAAATGACATAAGTAGCCTTGGTCATAGGTACGATTATCTATCTCTTGATCAATTAATCGTATGTCCAATAGTCTTAGCTCAAGCACTATTGATTAGGCAATAAAACAACAAAGATATTCTTGAGGAGGTCATACTATTTCTAGCTTTAGACCCTTAAGTGGGTGATTCCGTCGATATGAGCCATTTCTAGCCTCAATCTAAATGGAAGCCCAAGTTCCCACTAGCAATTTCACATCCAAAGTTATGAAATTCTCTTTCAAGCAACAACATAACCAAATAAGGAAAATCAATGTTTGCAACCACCAAATTTAGAGTTAAAATATGGTGAAATCACTAGACCCATGTCAATAAAGCAATTATAAACAAGAATTAGCAACTCCCACACCCATTTATCAAGTACCCATCATCAACATATCCCTAGATAAGAGGTTTAGCTACTCATGCTTAAGAAAAGAGGTATACCAAATGGGTAGTTCAATTTCCTTTCCATTCAAGCTAAATGTCGCAATATCTAAGCTTAATTTGTACACAAAATGGTGGTTCTAATAATTGGGAAGAAGAAATTTGATGAAACCCTCTTCTTCTCCTTAGAAGGGAAAACTTGTTCACAAAGCTAAGCATAATTCTCAAACTCAGTACTAGCTGAAATATTTACAATTGTGCCTAAATATGGTATATAAACATTCCCAAGACATCACATAATTTTGGACAAAAATTCCCTTCAGGTGGTGTGCAGCGCAATGTGCGGTTCGCACGTTGTGATGTGCGCATCGCACACCCTGCTTCAGCGATCCAGTGACTCAAGCGACTTAGGGAGCTTCATACGAAGGAGGTGTGGTTCGCACAAGGCATTGTGCGTGTCACACAGCGTCCGCACCCCTTAATAGATTCTTCAGTTGGATTTCTTCTCCACGCGGTGGGAGGTGGGATCCGTACCAAGGCAAGTGCGTGTCTCACGAGGGCTGCATCTCTCAGCAAAATCTTTGTCTTTTTTGCTCACTTCACACTTCACTCCTTTTTGGCTCTTTTTGGGTTCAATTCCTTGTTTTCCATCTTTGATCATAAGTACCTGCATAGACATCAATAAAGGTCATAAGAACCTCTAAATCTTATCAAAATATAGCAATAATTCATGAGTAAAGGCTCAATAAGTTGGTAGATTACCAACTTATCAAATATCCAAACTTGAACTATTGCTTGTCCTCAAGCAAGATACTCACAAGGTAAGGAATGAATTATGCTCTAGACTCAATCAAGGAACAAAAGACTACTCTATTCTAAAAAATTAAGAAAAATAACAAACAAAAAGACTCAAGCAAAAGACTCAACTACAATGCTCATCTCAATTTGAACCACCCCAATATCAAGGCAATAGATCATTTCAAAACCTTTTTCAAAAGGACTTCATTTCTCATTTAAAATCACGAGAATTTTGTCAATCAAAACAAGATACAAAGCTTCTCAAGTCATTGGCATGGACCATCAAGGTTTGCCTCAAAATTCTCCACACAACTTGTCTCATTCATTCCTCTCAATTGAAATAGATACTTCATGATTCAATTCGAGTGTGTGATACCACTCACCACAAGAGAGAATCCCACTCACAATCATACAATTCACAAAAAAAAAGGATTATAGAGAACCAAGAAGACTCTCAATCTCTCAAGGAAGTTCAAGTGCACACATGTCGACCCATAGGCTTGCCCTTTATGTAAGTCGCCACTAACATAGGGTAGCCAAGCTCGGAATCACCAAGGACTTGCGGGTTACGATATTGGTTAGGGCTAAGGTGGGGATTTTATTTGGTTCAAGTGACTACACCTCCCTAATGCTCTTTGTTATCATTTCAACACCGCTCATATTTTTTACTTTGACTTCACCTTATTTCTCCCTCACACAACCCAAGCTTCTCCTTTTCAATCATGATCATTTTGGTAGCACCAATTCTTTCTTTTCATTTTGCTCATTTGATTTGGAGCAAATTTTTCAATTTAATTTCAAGGTGCTACCTTGCACTTGAAAGTGCATCCTTTTTCTTCTCCTCTTTGATCACATACACCACCAAACTTAGGCATTTTCCTATGTTGTCTTTTCATTCCCCCCCCCCTAAACTTAGGCTTTTAGCCTACATTTCACTTTCAAGCAATTAGGGAGGATGGGTGCCAAGATAGAGGTTCCAAGAAGGTCAAGGGGTTAAACCAAGAAGGTCAAGGTGTTAAACAAGGTGCCAAAGAATGGTCACAAGCTCAAAGGGGTTCACTAGGATTGATATCGAGGGAAGTCATTTGGGTGAAGTGGCTATCAAAAAGGGCCTAAGGTCATTTTCAAGACTCGGTCACACCTAGAATTTTTACTTGAATCACATTCGGGGAAAGTTTTAGATGACACATATGCACAAGAATGAAAGTAAAGCCTCACCACACAAGGCATCATGCCATAAGACTTTTTTCATTAGTCTCAAAATTAATTGGGATAAATGACTTTTGACAAGCTACTCCGAGTTCATTACACACTCATTTGTGAATCAATCAAGCCAAAGCGAGAGTCTACAAGTCATGACAATAGAATGTTTTTTCCTCAAAAATTCATTTCCCTCTTTGCTTTAATTTTCAAAAATGTCTTGCCAAGAAAAACAATTTGGTAGGCCCATTTTGAGACAAGAATACTACGCACTCAAATTAAAACTAAAACTTGGAATTATCCCTTAAGAAAGTCGTCTCTCAATCTATCATAGGGAAACACCAACCCGGTTTGACACAAAAACAAAAGAAGAGAAAAGAAAATAAAGAAAAGAATTTTTCTCCTTGGGAAAGAACCATGGTATTAAGAAAATCCTCGGAGTTTATTTCTAAGCTAATATTAACAAGGTGATAACCAAT
Source organism: Jaltomata sinuosa (assembly GCA_003996215.1). Taxonomy (NCBI): domain Eukaryota; kingdom Viridiplantae; phylum Streptophyta; class Magnoliopsida; order Solanales; family Solanaceae; genus Jaltomata; species Jaltomata sinuosa. The sequence continues at coordinate 121,390 of QJPP01003189.1, read as the reverse complement.
TTGCATGATCATAAGTCATTTGAGAAACAAGCCTCGACATAGGCTCTTAGCGCATTTGCAAAGCACGGGTAGTAAGAAGGTTTGGAGGTTCTTATTGAGCCTTTATTGAGCCTTTACTCATGAATTATTTCTATGTTTTGATAAGATTTGGAGGTTCTTATGGCCTTTATTGATGTCTATACAGGTACTCATGATCAAAGATGGAAAACAAGGAATTGGACCCAAAAATAGCCAGAAAGGAGTGAAGTGTGAAGTGGGCAAACGAGACAAAGATTCTGCTGAGAGATTTGGTGCCTATGAGACACACACTTGCCTTGGTACAGAATGCACCTTCCACCGCATAGAGATGAAAGTTGACTGAAGAATCTGTCAAGGGGTGCAGTCGGTGTGCAACGCGCATAATGCTTAGTGCAAACCACACCCCCTTCGCATGAAGCTCCCTAATTTTCCTGAATAACTGGATCACTGAAGAGGGTGTGCGATGCACACATCACAATATGTGAATCGCACATCGCGCTACACACCACCCGAAGGGAATTTGTTTCCAAAGTTATGTGACATTTTGGGAATATATATAAACCCATTTTTGGCACAATTGTAAAGAGTTCTGATAGTTTTGAATTTTGAACATTATTCTTAGCTTTGTGAATAAGTTTTCCCTTCTAAGAACAAGAAGAGGGTTTCTCACAATTCCTTCTTTCCAATTCTTAGAATCACCATTTGTGTAAAAACTGAGCTTCTATATTGAGAAATTTAGCTTGAATGGAAGGGAAATTGAATTACCCATTTGGTATATCTCTTTTCTTAAGCATGAGTAGCTAGACCTCTTATCTAGGGATATGTTGATGATGGGTACTTGATAAATGGGTGTGGGTATTGCTAATTCTTGTTTATAATTGCTTTATTGACATGGGTATAGTGATTTCACCATATTTTAACTCTAAATTTAGTGGTTGCAAGCATTGATTTTCCTTACTTGGTTATGGTTTTTCTTGAAAGAGGAGATCATGGCTTCGGATGTGAAATTACTAGTAGGAACTTGGGCTTCCATTTAGATTGAGGCTAGAAATGTCTCAAATTGATGGAATCACCCATTTAAGGGTCTAAAGCTAGAAATAGTATGACCTCCATAAATAATAGCTTGGTTGTTTATTGATTAATCAATAGTGCTTGACTTAAGGTTGTTGAATATATGGTTGTTGATCGAGAGATAAATAACCATACTTAAAACCAAGGTTACCCATGTCGTTTAGCATGAATAAGCATTCACCCTATCCCATGTTCGAGTCCCATTTGATGCACATCCCTAGTCGTCTTCTCTATTATCTACTCCCCATTTTACTTTATTATTTTGTTTGTTAAATTACAAAATTGTGACAGATTCCCAATTCCCTCCTTTTTTATATTAATCACTCTCGTTGTGAACTCTGTTTTATAATCACCTAGGCTAATATCTAAATTCTGTGTGGGATCGACCCTGACATTTGTTGGGAACTATAAATGTGTTTTGCTCGTACGATTGCTGATACCTCCTAATAAGAGAGTACGTTTGAGCGTTATCACCTGCCAGGCCTTCCACCTGAGCATGATATAGACTTTTCCATTGAGTTAGAGCTAGGCACCAGGCCCATTTCCATTACTCTGTATCGTATGACTCCAGCTAAGTTGAGAGATCTTAAGCTTTAGTTTCAAGACTTGTTAGCTAAGGGTTTCATCAGGCCGAGTGTGTCACTTTAGGGTGCTCTAGTTCTATTTTTGAAGAAGAAAGATGGCTCGATACGGATGTGTATTTATTATTGGCAGCTGAATAAGGTAACTATAAAGAACAAGTATCTGATGTCGCGTATAGATGACTTGTTTGATTAGCTCTAGGGTACAACAGTATTCTCTAAGATAGACTTGAGGTCAAGCTACCACCATTTGAGGATTAGGGCAGAGGATATCCCTAAGATAACATTCAGGACACGGTACAGCCATTATGAATTCCTGGTGATGTCTTTTGGGTTGACCAATTCCCCAGCAACTTTTATGGACCTGATGCACAGGGTGCTCAAGACGAGCCTGGATTCATTTGATAAAGTCTTTATTGATGAAATATTGGTATACTCGCGGGGTAGGGAGGAGCATGAGCAGCATTTGAGGATCGTTCTCCAAACTTTGAGAGATCATCAGTTTTATGCCAAGTTCTCAAAGTGCAAATTTTGGCTTCAATCAGTAGCATTCCTAGGAAACGTGGTGTTTAAGGATAGAATTAGGGTGGACCCAACAAAGATTGCAGTCATTTCTGATTGGCCGAGGCCTACTACTCCTGCTGAGGTTCACAATTTTGTTGGGTTGGCAGGATATTACAGATGGTTCATCGAGGGCTTTTCTTCTATAGCAGCACCTTTGACTAGGTTGACTAGAAAGGATGTCCCATTTTAGTGGTCTGATCAATGTAAGCATAGCTTCTACATGCTTATGGCCTTATTGACTTCAGCTCTGGTGTTGACATTGCTAGTTGAGGGTCAGAGCTTCTCAGTGTATTGTGATGCTTTGTCAGTTGGTCTTGGTTTTATGTTGATGAAGCAGGGTTGGGTAATAGCATATGTATCAAGGCAACTGAAGGATCACAAGTGCAACTACCCCACTTATGACTTCGAATTGGCTGTGGTAGTCTTCATGCTCAAGATCTGGAGGTACTATCTATATGAAGTTCACTGTGAGATTTACACCAACCACCATAGTCTTCAGTACATCATGAGTGAGCGAGAGCTGAACTCTAGGCAGTGAAGATAGATTGAGTTACTGAAGAACTATGACATCACTATCCTGTACTATTCGAGAAAGGCAAACGTGGTAGCAGATGCCTTAAGCCAGAAGGTAGTGAGTATGGGCAGCTTGGCATCTCTTTTAGTTTTAGAACAATCATTGGCCTTGGACATCCAGTCCTTGGCTAAATATTTGGTTAGGCTTAATTTGTCAGATCCCAGCAGAGTTCTTGCTAGTGTTGAGATTCATTCTACTCTGGTTGATCAGATTTAGCGGTATTAGCTTGAGGATTAGCGTTGGTATGATATTCGTGATCAGGTTTTACAGGGTGAGACCAGCCGAGCTACTTTAGATTCTGATGGTATCTTGAGATTTGATGGCCGCCTTTATGTTTTGAGAGTTGGGGAGTTGATACAGTTGATTCTCCATGAGGCATATTTTTCCAGATATTCCATCCATCCGAGCATAGTTAAGATGTATCGAGACTTGAGGTAGCTTTACTAGTGGAGTGGTATAAAGAGGGACATAGCAGAGTTTGTATCTTGGTGCTTGAAATGCCAGCAGGTTAAGTTTGAGCACATGAGACCTGGTGGATTGATGCAGAGACTTTCCATTCCTGAGTAGAAGTGCGAGAAGATCATTATGGACTTCATAACATGGTTGTCATGCACTTCTTGAGGGTTTGAATCTACTTGGGTTATTATCGATAGGCTGACTAAGTCTGCATACTTTTTGTTGGTTCATTCTTCCTATAGTGCAGAGAGGTTGGCTCAAATCTATCTTTGTGATATTGTCCATTTGCATGGGGTTTGAGCTTCTATTATTTCAGACTACGGTACTAAGTTTACATCTCAGTTTTGGAGGACTATTCAGCGAGAGATGGGTATAGAGGTTCAGCTCAACACTACATTCCATCCTCAGATAGATGGACAATTTGAGAGGACTATCCAGGTCCTGGAGGATATGTTACGGGCTTGTGTTCTTGATTTTGGGGGTTCATAGGATCAGTACGTGCCTTTGGCACAGTTTGCTTATAATAATAGTTATCACTTGAGTATTCGCCTTTTGAGGCATTGTATAGTAGGTGTTGCAGATCACTAGTGGGTTGGTTTAATGGTTTTGAATCCTGATCGCAGAGTACAGACCTACTTTTTAATTCCTTAGACAGAGTTTGGGTGATCTAGGATAGACTTCCAGCAACCCGAAGTAGGAAAAAGAGTTACACAGACCATAGACTTTATGCCTTAGAGTTCAGTAGTGGTGATCAAGTATTTCTTTGAGTGACTCCTACGAAGGGCGTGATGAGATTCGATAGGCAAGGAGAGCTCAGCCCCAGGTATATTGGGTCATTTGAGATTCTTTAGAAGGTTGGTGATGTTACTTATTAGCTATCTTTGCCTCCAATGTTCTCAGCTATTCACCCAGTCTTTCATGTATCTATGTTGCGGGGTTATGTTCCGGATGAGTCACATATGCTATGGTGGGAGTTCTAGATAGATAAGTTAGGAGATTAAGGTCAAGAGAGATTTATGTGGTTAAGGTTCAGTGGAGGCACTGTCTGGTCGAGGAGGCTACCTGCGAGACTGAGAGAAATGCAAGCTCAGTATCTGCAGTTGTTTGAGCCTTCAGGTACTCCCTTTTCCTGACTTTCAAGGATGAAAGTCCTTTTTAGTAGTGGATGATGTAATGACACTTTTGGTCATGTTCGCATTTTCACTTTATTTGTACTGTTAGAGCTTACCTATAGCGGTCCCAAGTCATCTATGACTTAATAAGACCGGTGGTTCGGTGCCCGGGTCATTTGTTTTGTCCTTATGACTATTTCCCTATTTTAGAGCTTTAACTTAGGAAATCATTGACTTTAGTTAACATTCTCAGTAAGCGGGCTCGGAATCAAATTTTTATAGTTTTGTTAGCTCCAAAGCATGGATTTTGGTCTAGTTGGACCCTTGGTCGGGGCCTAGGAGTTTTTAGTATGGTTCTATCTTACTTTTTGAGATTTTAGGCCAACTAGAGTTGGAAGTTTGACTTTGGTCAACACTCGGAGAAGACGGCATCTGATGGGAATTCCGTCAGTGCGGTTAGCTTTGTTATGTTGACTTTGGTCTAGAGGGATCTTTGGTTTGGGTCTTGAGGCTTTTGACCTCATTTTGGGCTATTGGGTTCCATTTTGGTAAACTTGGGTTTTTAGGCGTGGGGCCCACTTTTTATTAAATCAACCTTGTATGGGAATTTTATCGATTTCATTGAGTTCGGAATGCCATTTTTGATAGGGTAGCATGTTTGGTTTATGTCCATGGGGTTCAGAATGATCCCCGAGGGTGTGATTGGCGGAATTTTTAGTTGGGTTTGCAGGTGATTGCAGCTAGTTTTGGTATGGGCGCGACTGTGGTGCCTTGGCCTCACCTACACAGTCGCACCTATGCTCTGGGTGCCGTACATGCGATACTGGTGGCATCGTCTGGGGGTGCACCTACGCTCTTTCTCCCACCACTGCGGTGCCTCCCCTGCAGCATATGTACTACACCTGCAGGGGTGGAGGTTTTGTTGACCTCTGCCCCTTCAGTGGTCTGGGTGCCGCTATAGTGACGCACTTGTGTCAATATGAATGTAGGTGCACCGATCGCTAGAAGTTTTAAGTGGGTCTTCTCCTTCATTCTTCTAAGCTTCAAAATCATTATCCACCATTTCTTTAGATCTCTAAGTTCAAATTGCAGTGTGGGTTCTTCACAGAGTGTTGGGGTTGTATTTCCCTTGTCCGTGGTTGATTTCTCGCCTTCAATTGTAAGTTTTCCTTCCCTTATTCTGTCAAATTCTTCTGTTGATTCTTAAATTGTTCTTGGGGTGTAGGGGCTGTTTTAGGCCCTTTCCTTACCCAATATATGCTTAATTTTTTAGCATGAGTTTTTGGCAACATTGGGAATCTTGTGGTAATTTCCGTTTTCAGTCTCGAGTTACAGCGCCAACGAGCCCATTTTTGACATGGATCTTTGACCCTGGTAATTATTAGCATTATAGGTATTGTTAGCTTTATTTTGATGTGTAGATTATATTTTTGGTAGTTTGATTGTTGTTAAGGACTTCTCAGAGCAATTTGGGCTAGGACAACGTCTCTCCAATAGCTTTTCATCGGATGCCAGGTAGGCTATGGCATATCGATCTTATACTTGGCCTATATAGAATGTAATTGTACTATTTAGCTCATCCTTGGGTTGGGATTACTAGGTTAGCACCCCAGACCTTGTTCGCTTCCTTTTTGTACGTTCTTATTTCTTCTGCTTCTGTATTTGAGCTAGTACGGTAGTATTACCCCTTACGGCCCTGGGTGGCCTTTGCATATGCCTCTGGACCATAGTTATTGGGATCTTTGGGAAGTTTCTATGAAACAAGGTAATTGATTCGCGATTGCTAGCTGGTTATCTGTGTTGTAGAGCAGATTGAACATGTGCAGGGCCAGTAGGTCGATACTGAGCTATTGGTTGTATCTGAGCATATCATCATCATGAAAAGAGCTTTTTCTGCATTGGTATTACTACTACAGGGCTGCAGGCCTGACTATCACCGGTTTTCTAACCTTGCATGGCCCCGAGGGCCTATTTTCAGTTATTAATGGCTATAAATGGACTTAAAACTGGTTTAATGGATCTTCTTGAAGTAAAAGGGATTAAATGTTGGCTTTTCACACTGGAACTTGAGATGATATCAAACTCGGCTGGGCCGAGCACTAGGCATGGTTTTATTACTGATTTTTGACCCGGATAGACTCTGGGCATGCATGATGTGATCTTGAGAGTTGGTATTTAGTCACGGCGACCTCCATGGACCTTGTTGATCCAGACTAGGGGCTACAGGACAAGAGTTCCAGAGGAGGGGTATACAGGGGAGTAGAGATATACGGGGGAAGCCATTCCATGGGTCCTACCTGTTGGGCTTACGGGCGCCGGAGGAGGTGCATACGATACCACTGGCATACCATATTATATCATTCATTTTCTACACGGTTCCAACCTTGTTTGGTGTTTGCTGAGTGTACTCTCCGGTAGTATGGGATGCCAGTAAGGTTTGTCTTCCCTTGTATGCATTCCTCGGGTGTATGGGCGCTCACTGGGATTGTAGGTAGATTAGTTTTACATGCTCCTATTGTAGTTACCTGCTAGTTTACTTTTCAATCATCCTTACCTTGTTAGCTATATTGTTAGCATGTTTATGTTTAGTTGCCTTTCTTTCTCTCCCTTTATTTGAGGTTACCGATACACCGGCTTATTCGTTAAGCTCTTTTTATTTACTATCATTGCAGGGATCTAGGTACGTTCTCTACTCTCACATCTATGTTCTATGATACATCTTTTTTGGCTAGCTTAGTACACTTGTATTCTTTCATGCCTTCTATTTGTTGCTAGCTTCCATGTACTCCACTCTATTTGCTTTTGTGCCCCTTTTCTTTCCTTATCTGCTATCTACTGCTTTTACATTTTATATGTGCCCAATCAGCCTATGATGTCTATTGGGTACCCGTTGCTTATGCAATTGGTGCTCATACTACACTTCTACATCTTCCTGGTGCAAATCCTAGTGTGGGTCATCGCCGTTGACGTAGGGACTTTGTGCAACTTTTGAACATCCAAGACATAGGGTGAGCTCCTAGAGACCGGGGCTTGTCTATATCTCTTCTTTTGGCACAGTTGACTCTTTTGTATATTCAGAGACAGTTGTTCATTTTACCTTTGATATCTCTCTTGTACTCTGTATATTTTTAGTAGTGGCTCTTGTACTTATGATACCAGGTCGTGGGATGGTGTAGTTTTCTGTATATATTTAGGTTGCCTTCTTTACCTTCTTCCGCTTATTATCCTTTTTGTGCTTGCTTCACTTAGGTAGTGGTCTATTACTAACCGTTCTGGGCTACGAGAATTGGTTCACCTACGAGGGGTTGTAGGTGCCATCATGACCTGAGAAATCAGGTCATGACACCCTTATTACCCAATTTCATTAGCGGAAGTCTTTTATCCGTTCAATATACTAATATCCAAATGGAAACTCATAATCATAATATTCTATTTAAGCTTGAAAACATACAATTGTTTTAAAAACAGTGAATACAACCTTTCCCAAGGACCTACTTTAGACATGTACAAGAGCTTCTAAATAAAGAATATGACAAGGCAAAATATGACACAACTTCTGCCTGCGGAATAGAACACAAAAGTTGATGATGGAGACTCTTTACTTCAATCAAGGAACTTTAGTCAACCTGTCACATACCTACACCCAAAAGGATGTAGCAAGAGTAGAATCAATACACCATACATACTGGTAGGTATCATCGATCGACTAAAATTAAATCATGCAATACACATATAGAAATCAATGAACAACATATAAATCTTGGATCACCACTTACATAGAGTACTATGATAAGTACACGTACAACACCACACCCCTACTCTTCCTTCCATTATATTCCATCTTATACCTACTTCACTACAAGCCAACAAGATTAAAGTTAACCTTCTAATTTCCCTTTCCTCCTTAACAGTTGTTTTTAGACCATCCATTATACTCACAAGGTACCAGAATTGGATACGCTATCACCCCAATTCACATGTAACATTAGTCATTTGTTATTCTTTAATCAATTACCATTAACTACATATTTTTACCCACAACCCAAATTCACCCAGCAACAAGACACAAGTAAGGACTCAAGCAACCAATTAGGATTCATCCACACGACTCAAGTAACCCAACAACCACATGGACTAATAACCCAGATAACCCCATATCAACTACCACACTTAGACAAACAACCTCATTTATAGACACATCAAGTGTCAATAGTCAAGGACATAAAAGTTAACCAACACATACATGTTTAACATTACAAAATCGACAATGATATACAATCACAATCACAACATGGATTCATGTTCGTACAACCTCTCAAACCTAACATCTCTATATTTCATCAGTCTCAAGGTATCCATATTAGAACTTACTCACACTCAGTTATACACACATGCTAAAGAGACCTATTTCTGCCTAACTAGTCATGACCTGCAGAAGATGCACCAAGGTCCATGTACCATACCAGTGTGATATCTGATCCATAATTAATAACATCAATGTCAATATTCATACTGGCATGGTACCCACTCTATAACAATAATAACAATATCCATATCCATATCGGTGTGGTACCCGAAACCAAAATAATCCTTTGGTTCCAAGTTTATTTCTCTCAGGATATATATAATACACTAAATAACAAGTACACTTTATTATCCCAATATTCTTTAATCAATTAACGAGATCACAATATCAACTTTAAGTATGTCCAAAGACCAATCAACAAGTTATTTAATTCAAAGCATAAAAGTATTGAGCAAAGTCTCAGCTCCAATTAAATTCAATCTTCGTTCATCTCAGTTTTATTAACAATATTATTCACGCAAGGACCCTTAACCTCAATTTTTTAGGGGTGAAGGCCCATTCTTCTTATTATTACATGTTAGTAATCATCACGATATTAGCTATCTAGTAGGAAGCTCATCCCTATACCACACAACCCTAGTTTTCTTTCTCTCTATTACTGGTTACACTCTGACATTAACCATGTTTTCCTCTTAGAATAATTCACATTAAGACACCACTCTACACCACCATTCAGGACCACAACACATAGTTCACTCAAGAAATAATCACTTCAATTCAACTAAACCATGTCTGAAAATAAAATCATATAAGTCACCAAGTACTATCACAATAATCAAGAATCAATATTCAGAAGGTTTATCACTTTGTAATCCTTTTTCCAACCCTTAACATTAAGATTCTGGATTCTACAAACATAATGAACATATTATCTATTTTCCATTATCCAAATTAGCCTCCCCATTCACGTTCACATCAAGATACATATAACATGGGCATATCAATTCACAAAGATTCCAGGTTCACAATTATTCTAGTAGTTTTCATCTAAACTTCGTGCCCGAAGGCCTAATTATGCTATCTTTGTTAATATCTATACAATATTATGATTACTTAATCAAAGACTTACTACTCATGGAAAACCATAACCTACCTCAATGCCAAGCTGCTGCCATAAATTGCATGCAAATTTGCTCCTTGCTCTCGATCTAGAAATCCTGATGGAGAATTTGCGAGGAGGGTAGAATTATGCTATTTGAGAGCCTTTTTCTTTTTTTTCTTGGTGATATAGGTTTAGAACAAACCCTGGATATTTTTAGGAGAAAACCTTCTTTTTAGAAAAGTGCTGAAAGCTAAAATAATTAATTTCATTATTTTGCCTCACGAGCATCAGTATAACGATCCTCATGTCGCTACGGTGAGCTCGTTGTGGCGAGACCACAACTTCTATAGCGGTCATTCACTGGTCGGTCCCATGTGTTGACTTTATTTTATTTTGTGCTTTATTAAACACGTCAATAATTATCCCTACACAAAATTCACAATGCAAAACTTTTAAATTATTTCATTTTATTGCGAGATTTTTAATAACGATGGGACAGGCTGTTATATGGTATGCGTCCAAATTTCAAGGCACGTCATTGATAATGCCCAAATCCACTATTTAATTAAGAATGAGTGTACACGGTCTTTGACAATATAATTTACCCAACTATGAGCCGAGATCGAATCCCATTTAGATTAGGTACAGATTTAACCAAACTTTGTGTTCTAATTCACTAGTAGAATGCACATTGTGTAAAAATAACAATAATGTAAAAATTGGGGAGTTTATTGTAACAAGTAATTTGTATCAAGAGTCAACAATTATTAAAGTAGCACAATTATTTTCAATTAAAGATTAAAAGTCTAAGGGTGTGCTTTCGATGGGGTAATAGCTATAATTGAGATTGAATAAATGCCTTAGATTCGATTATGATATGGATAGATTTAGTCTGGGCTATGCTCAAGGTATCTCAACCCAAGAGCATATTTAACTTGGGTTCTCTCAAAACCCAAAGCCAATCACAATTAACCAACCAAAATTAGCTTGAGTAGGCTAAACTATCTCTAGCTTTAGCCCTTAGATGAGAATTCCCAAATCCTCACCATTGAACACTTACCCAACTCAAATCCCCTTTCTCAAGCATGATTAGAGTTAAAGAACTCAACCAATATTTGCAACCATTAATTTTATAATTAAAACTCAAAGAATTCAATGGATTCATATAATATAATCAAATCTAAGAGAAAATAATCAATACCCAATTAGAATTAGATACCCATCATTTCACATACTCCTAGAAGAGAATTTAGCTACTCATATAAATAGAAAGTGTAACACCCCAGAACTTCCAAGCCCAGACTTAGATCAGAAAACCAGAAGAAAATAAAATTTCAGAAAAAAATCTAAGTTTCCAGGAACCACAGTTAAGATCACGGACCGTAGTTTGGAACAATGGTTCGTCGTCTCAATTGTAAATCCTATTTCTAGTAGACCTCCAATTCATGTCCCAACAACCACGAGTCGGATCACAGGCCATAGTCTAGGACCACGGGATGTCATTTGACTCGTGGATCCAAAGATCAGAGAAGTACTAATTCCCTTACTCAGAACCACGGATGGGATCACAGATTGTAGTTTAGAACCACGGTCCATCCTGTCACTCGTGGTTCCTCTTTTATCAGAGAACCATCATTTCAAGCCCAGAAACCACAAGTCAGGTCACTGATCATACTTCATAACCATGGTCCGACCTTTGACTCTTGGAATCCTCAAAACAGACTAAAGTCCCAAGAACCACGAGCCACATGATGAAGTGGAGTCATAGTTCCCTCAGATCAGAGAACCCCCAAGACTCCTGGATAGGACCACGACTCAGTTGATGGTTCGTCATCCAGGACAATGGTCCATCAACCAAGCCGTGATCCCTGAGACGTAATTTTCAGCAGAGTCCTTTTAAATTTCCCAAGGGTATTCCAAACTTTTCCTACTTATTTTAAGGCCTATGCTTCGTCATTTTGGTTATTATAAGCCTAGTTAATTAGCCAAAAACTACCTAAATCACCTATTCTCCTAAAAACAATAGATACTTAGAAAGAAAAGGAGAAAAAAGGCGATAATTTCTCTCAAGAACAAGCAGAAGGTTCCTTCAAGTTCAGCCCCAAAATCCAAAGGATTTCTCTGTAGTCTCTTCACCAGGTATGTGGGCTTTCACTAGTGGGTTCCTTTCACCCATTAGGTACCTAGAATTCAGTCAGTTCATTAACTTCTCCATGAATTGTTCAGACCTAGGGTTCCTAAATCTTAGGGATTCATTGTAATTCAGCCGCTATAGTTTCTATGGTATTAACTACATGTTTATTCGAGATTTAGTATAGTTCATGTATAAGACTCAGAAACCCTAGCTTGTGTTAATTCTATAAATTCATGAATTATGCTTGTTAGGCAGATTAGTCATACAATCATGCTTCAGAATTCGAATGCCATAGCCTTCACTATATGTATGTTGCATTCTCAATTTTTTATCAGTATTTTGAGCTATCTAATATTACAGTTGCATTATTGCTTACATTCAGTTGGGAGTAGACTTAGTACCGAGCGGACGAGGGGATAAAGGCTTAGCTGACAGTTTAGGCTGAGACCTTTAGAAGAAGTCCCCAAGTCCCAGAACTATGGTGCCACTGTAGGTCAAAAAGGGGTCAGCTATCAGATTAGGTTGGTTACCTTTGTCCCTTGTGGACATCAATTTAGTGGATCCACGTCAGACTTATTTGTACCCTTGGCAAGGTATGAACACCCTTCCATCTAGGGTTACAGGTTGGCCCCATAGTTAGCTCAGCTTGGGGTATGTCGGTTAATAGTGTCTCCCACAATCAGACTCATGTTGCATTGACCATGTATTCAGAATTTACTTCAGTATTCAGTTCAGCATGTGATATCTTCATGATTAGTATTTGGTCATTGCATCTAGTTCAGCTTTCAGTTATATTCCAGTATATCTATTTCTATGTTCAGTTCTATATTGTCTAGCTTAGCACATATCCCACATGCTCAGTACATTCAAAGTACTGATGCTTACTTTTGTGCTACATCATTTTATGATGTAGGTTCAGGCGCTCAACATACATACTGCGCTTAGTTTGACTTCTATTCCATACTCAGAAGCCTCAGTGGTGAGTCCTCATAGTTCAAGGATGATAGACATTCTTTACTTTCAGTATTTACTTTTCAGTTTCACTCTTGTTAGAGTTAGCTAGGGGCATGTCCCAACAACTCATATCAGTTAGAGGCTTTCAGACATAGACTAGATTCAGCTCGAGTTGTTAGTGTTGTTTTTTAGACTTCATTACACTCTCTTATATATTCTATATACTCTGACATTTTGGGGTTTTCCCCACTTCAGATATTAAATTATTTCTAGCTTCCGCACAGTGCATGTTTCAAATTGAAATTGTATAGATATGCCATGCCATGGGTTAGCTTGTGGTCACTTGTGATACTAAGCACCATGTTGTATCTAGGGGGTAGCCTCGGGGCGTGACAGAAAGAGAATTTATACCAAATAGGTGTTCCTCAATTCCAATAATTAGAAGAAATTAAATTTAAATCCAAGTTTAATTTATCAATAATGGAGTTTTCCCAATCGGGTAAGATGAAGTCACAAGTGTACTTTTTTTCCTTTCCAAGAGTACTACACACTAGGAATAGAATTGAAAGTTTGCTAAATGAAAAACTGTATGCACTGATCCCAAAAAGTGTTCTTGAAAATCCTCAATCTCGCCTAAAAAGTTGTGGACAAAATACCCCCACCAGACACTTGTGGCTCACTTACGGGTGCAAGTCTCCACTTGTGGCCAGCAAGTGCCAAGGATAGTTTCCAGTCTTCTATTTCTTCTTGCACTTTATTTAGGGCCACAAGTGGAGAATTGCGCCCGCAACTGCCAAGTTCAATTCTTCTTCACTTCTATGGACTTTGCGCCTCGCTTTTGGTACACTTGCGCCCGTAAGTGGCCTTCTTTACTCCACAGATGCTTGCTTTTGACTTGGTTTCCTTTCTTAGCTCATTGCTTGGGTTTTTGCCTTTTTTCTTGCCTTTTTGGGTCCAAATTCGTATTCTTCATCAAATATTTGGAATGCCTACACATGTGAGGTTAAAGGCATAGAATCCATCTAATAAGCACAAGGTTGAGGTAATAATTCATGCTTAAGAGCTAAATAAGTTGGTAGATTACCAACTTATCAAACCTCCAAACTTAAACTATTGCTTATCCTCAAGAAAGACATTCACAAAAGCAAAAGGATTGACTTAATCTTCACAGAAAAAGGATCACACTAAGACTCCTACTACTCAAACAAAACAAATCTTAACAAAAAGACTAACAGCAAAGAGACTCAACAAAAGCATTAATCTCAACTGGTACCACCATGAGCATAAGGCAATAAAAATCATTTCAAAATTCTTTTCAAGAGTTTTCACTTTTTCAATCAAAACTGGGGAACATTTTCACTTAAAACAAAATCAATTAGCATCTCAAATCATTGACACTAAACTTTCAAGACTTGCCTCAAATTTCACTTCACAACTTATCGCATTCATTCCCCCTAATTGAGGTCAAGACTTCATCACTTACCCTAAGGTTATAATGCCACTCACAACAATATCACAATAATAGGTATTATCAGATAAAACAAATAACGCTCACTCTCTCAAAGAAGTTCAAGTGCACACACATAGAACCATAGGTTTCCCCTTCGTGTAATTCACCACTAATGTAGAGTTGCAAAGCTTGGAGTCACTAAGCATTTGAGTGTATCAATGAAGGTTATGGTAAAGAGAAGGTAATTATTTCTAATAAGTGACTAAAACCTCTCTGATGCTAACATTTGAAATTCAAGCACATCGTTCATATCATTGATTTGATTTCACCTTATTTTCCCCTCTCACATCTCAAGTCTTCTCCCAAACATTTCAGCCCAACACCTTTGTTTTATTATTTTAACATTCAAAGGAAAGGTAGCACCATTTTACTTCTTATTATTTCTTTCATCAACCATTTGGTAACTTCAAGCATTTCACAAGATTTTCACTAGGTACTACCCTCAAACTTAAGCTCATTTCCTCATCTAGGACATTGTTGCACACACCCCTAAACTTTGGATTTTGCCTACATCAATCACCCACAAAATTTTGTTCATCCCTCCCCCCAAACTTATGCATTTAGCCTACATCTTTCTTTTTCAAGTAATTAGGGAAGTTGGGTGCCAAAGATAGAGGATTTCCAAAAAGGTAAAGGTGTGTAACATGGTTGTTAAAGAAAAGGTCAAAGGCTTAAAATGGGTTGACTAGGATTAATGTAAGGGAAGGGATTTTTATTGGTAAACTGACAGTTCAAAGAGGTCCTAAGGTTATCTCCCAAGCTAAGCAACATCTAGAATTTTGCCTTGAATCACAACCGAGGAAAGTTTTAGATTACATATATACACAAGAACACATGAAGACCTTACCACACAAGGTATCACAAACACTTGGAGTTATAAGATATTCTCAAAACCAATTAAAATGAATAAATCTTGTCAAACTATTCCAAATTTCAAACAATTCATTTGTGAATCAAAGAGCCAAATAATGAATTTAAAGATCATGACAACGAGAATGCTTGAATTATTTTCCCTCTTTTCTTAAATTCAAATCATTTGCCAAGAAATATTTTTGGTGGTCCCACTCAAGAAAAGTGCTACAAGGACTCGACATAAAACTAATACCGGTATTTTCCCTTAAGAAAGTCATCTCTCAATCTATCATAGGGAATTTCCACCCGGTTTAACAACACAAAAATAAAGGAAAAGAAAAATAAAGAAAATGATCCTTGAAAAAGAACAGTGGTATAAAGAAAACCCTCAGAGTTTATTGCAACTACTATTAATAAAGGCAAATTGAACCTATGAGCTCATGAATCATTTTGAAAATGGTCCCGGCGAGGGCACTAAGTGCGATTTTGCAAGTTGCACAGGTAGTAGGACAATCAACATGTGAAACTGACTTGGAAATAGCATGCACTCACATGCAAATATAACAAAATCAAGCCTGGCGAGGGCACAATAACATATCATAAAGAAAACAAGACTAGTAAGGGAAAAATAAAATCATCCATAAACTACGATGCAAGACCAACAAGGGAAATCAAAATATATCAAAGTTATAGAACAAGACCGACAAGGGCATCAAAATAAGTACACCTACCCCAACTAAAAACATGCATTGTGCCCAATAGGCAATAGTAGAAAGAGAGTAAGGAATGGGTGCAAAGACTCCCTGGGGCACTAGGTATTGAAGTGCCTATCCTGTGAAGTCTGAGAATCATAGAGCAACTGGGAGCTTGAACTATCCCTGGCTTGATGAGCATCCACCTCCTCTTTAGACAACCTGAGGGCTCTTTCCATCTCTTGTGACTCCGTAAGCACTTCTTCTATCT
Source organism: Jaltomata sinuosa (assembly GCA_003996215.1). Lineage (NCBI taxonomy): Eukaryota > Viridiplantae > Streptophyta > Magnoliopsida > Solanales > Solanaceae > Jaltomata > Jaltomata sinuosa. Next base: position 105,193 of record QJPP01003189.1, on the reverse strand, counting down.
TTGAACTACCAGCGGCTCTATCTTCTCCAAGAAAATCAACTATGGGACTCTTTCCCCCATGCAGTGACTCCAAAGCAACATCCAAGAAACTGAGGTTGGGAACTAAATGTGTAGCATATTCTTTCATTTTAGCCACATCCTTCCTCAGTGAAGCTACGGACCCCTCAATGGTGTCAACCCAAGCACATAATTTTCTCGTGTTGTCCAGAATAGGTGCCAGGGCTGCTTTGATAGCCTATTGAATATAGTCATGTATGTCTTTAGCCAGCTTTCCCAATTGATTGTTATTGTTGTGAGTCATTTATGCAAGCTTGTGGAGATATCTACTTAAAAAATTTGTAAAAAATAATGAGATATAGGAGGCATTGCCTCAACATGAACATTTTCCAACACCGCAGGAGTAGTAGCATCTGACCCAGACTGAGTGGAGGGGGTGTCAAGTGCGATAGCAGCAGTTGCACCCAAAGTCTCTAAACCTAGAAGTGTAACCTCTGAAGTACCTAAACCTTGATCAAGTCCCCTCTTTTAAACCTTAAGATCATCCTCATCTTACTTCCAGTCTATATCAATAATACTACCGACAAAGATTTACTGATCAAGAGGCTCAAAGTAGGGAACACCCGCATGAGCATAGAGCAAACTTATGAGAACCAGGAAAGGCATGGATGTGGCTTTTTGTCAATCCCTCTTTTTGAGTTGCACCGCCATAATCTCTATAAAATTAATATGGATCCCCTCCATCATGAATGCAATCAGTATGTTTGTCTCAATGGAAACCCTTTGATCTTTTTTGGATAGAATAAATCAGGAGAAAATTAAGTCAAGCCACAGCTTTTCTTCAAATTTAAGATATTGCCAAGATATATCACCACCAATCTTGGCCCAAAGAGGCTGACCCTCAGCAATAATCCCAGCTACCCAATAATACTGGCTATCTTTGATGGCTATTTTCTCATCGTATGCAGTTCTGAGAGCTATAGAAGTGCACCAGTAAATAGCATTGATAGCCTCAGGCAACGTCCTTTCCCCGCAATAAAATAGAAATTAGGCAAGGGAAGTTATCAACTAATCCTTTGTACACCATGAAGTCTTGTCTTACCTGGTATGAGTGAAAATGTCCAGAACAACTCTCCGATTAAGGAGGTGGCTATGATCGTTGCAAAACAAGTTATCCAACAAGAGTCGAGATTAAATCCACGAGGATTGGAGAAGAGATTCACCAAATTTTGTGAGTTAATTCACACAAGTAAGCGCAATGTATAAACAAGAAAAGCAAATGGGGGAAATGGTTTGAACAAGTATCTAAAATTTTATGTAAGGGCTATAGTTAACACAATTCTTAACAACAAAGATGGAGGAACTAGGGGTGTGATTCTGATGGGGTCATAACATTGGGATTGGAATTAATCATTCAAATTATGTTTCGATTATAGTGCGGGCAGCCTTGGTTAAAGCTATGTTCCATTGTTTTTCAACCAACCAAACATATATATACTTTGGGTTCTTTCAAACCCCAAGGTTTAGCAACAAACCAACCAATTAGCTTAAGTGAGTTGAGTTATTTCTAGCCCCAACTCTTAGATGAGAAATTCCTAAGTCAAGTTATTTCTAGCCTTAACTTTTGGTAGAAATTCTGAAATCCTTACTATGAATCGTTACCCAATTATGGAACTTCTTTCTCAAGCAAGAGCATAATTAGAAAGCTAAATCAATGTTTGCAACCATCAATTATTTAATTAAAACTTGAAAAATTCAATAGACTCACACATAATAATCAATTACAAGCTCAAATAGTTAACACCCAATCCCAATTTCAAACACCCATCATACACACACCCCTAAAAGAGAATCTATCAAATTATAATAAAGGGAATAGAAAATATACCAATTGGGTAATCCTCAATTCCATTCATTTTCATAAAACTAGCTTCAATTCCAAGCTTTTAGTAGTCAACAATAGTGTTTTCAAAAGTTTCAAGGAAGAAGAATCTTAGAAAATTGTACTCAATCCAACTATACAAATTGGAGAAAAAACTAAAGTAATATCCTTGCACAATTCCCAAAAGTGGCCCTGGAAGCATAGCAATTATGCAACTAAGTTTTTGGACCATTTTTCTCTTCGAGGCACTAGTACCTCAACTTGTGCAGGCACCTGCGGCTGCATATAGAGACTTGCGGCATGCAGGTGCCAAATCCTATAGGCAGTGATCAATGCTTCTCCTGTGGCTCAGCATGCGCAGGCACCTGTGGCCAAATATGGTGACTTGCGGCACGTAGGTGCCTGGTCTTCTAATGCAGTCCTCAGTGCTTCCTTATGCGTTGGCCCTTGCAAAACATAGGTACCAACTTGTGGCACGTATGTCATGATGCACACCTCTATCAGATCTATTCTTTCTCGATCTTCTCTTGAAACATCTTTCTTTTATAGCTCATTTGGGTTTAGATCCTCTTCTTCCTTCATTTTACACAAATGTCTACATATAAGAGAATAGAAGCATAAAATCCTTTTAAATAGCATTAAATCAAGGCAATAATTCATGTTTAAGAGCAAAATAAGTTAGTAAATTACCAACTTATCAATGAGCCATAGAACTCCCACACTAACTTTGGGAAATATCCACCCGACAAATCTACAAAGGGTGTCCAATCATGCTCAGCAAACTATTTTGTCATATTGGGGAAGTCATCTTCCAAACCTGCCAAGTTGAACCTCCTTTAATCTGTAAACATCCATCTCTCTTAGAAGCAGAGATAATAGGGCTTCATACCCTTAACACAAAAATGATGTTTTCCCTTAAGAGAGTCTTCACACAATGTCATCGGGAGCCATCGAGAAACAAGCTCAATTTCCAAGCATAAACACACAACGCACATAAAACTCACACTCTCAACCAATTCGCTCACCAAAATAGGATAATTTATTAAGCACAATCACGAATCACAAGGGTAAGCATCTCATCCCAACACAACATAATTTGACCAAAAACTCAATTGCAACAATGATTTCCCTTAAGAAAGGCATCACCTAATCTATCATTGGGTCAAATCATGCATCATAACCAACTGGAGTTACTAAAACCTAATCCCCAACTGAAATTCAAGCCATAAATCAATGCTATCAATCAATACATCAACAATAATAACCGTGATTCACCATTTGAATATGTAAAACAATAATAATGCGCCCACAACTATACCCCAATCATGAAAACTCAAAGCAATTGGGGAACGGGGAATCACACTTAGCAAACTCACAATGTAGCAATCAAAGATTCATGATTCAAACTTTAAAGAAGCATACCAATTATGAGTGCAAGGTGATAAGTGAAATAAGCAAGAGAGTAGAGCTTGCGGCTCTTGACAATGGTGGATTTAGTGAACTCACTAGAAAATGGACAGCAGCGGCAGTAACCAGCTGAGTAGCGGTGGTAAGTGGTGGTGGTGGTAGTGAGTAAGAGTAAGAGATGGAGATGAGAGTCTATGGATATGGAGTTTTGTCAGAAATGGAGTTTGAGGGAGTGTGAAAGTGTAAAAGAAGAAGAAAAATTGGGGGTAGAGGGATTTGAAGGTGAAAAGACGCGGATCAATCTACTAGGTCAGATTGATCAATGGGTAGGTCAAGATATTAAAAGTCGAACCTATTTTTGTAACCCACTTGCAAGCACCAATGACCTCTTGCATCCTACAAGTACCATGAAAAAGCCAATTATTTTGAACTTTGCTCCCAGTGGTTCTGTTTTGACTAGCGTGCTACTTGTGACTCGCAAATAGGCATTTGTGATTCGCAAATTACACGCAAGAGTCCTCTTTTTAATCCTTTCTATTAGGACCAGTGTTCGACTTATGGTTCACAAATAGACATTTGTGGTCTGCAAGTGTACTGCAAGTCCACTCTAGTGGCCCTTCGAATACTTTGAACCTTTTCCCAAACTTCTGCATTCCTACACACCAGAAAACAACAAAAGTGAAATAAACAAAATCAAATAGACACTTGGGTTTTCCTCCCAAGAAGTGCTTTATTTAACATCATGACATGACGAAAATACCTCAAGGATCAAAGAGTCTCCAGAGAAATGCCTAGAAGATCAGCAAATTTCCATCCAAAGCATCGAATGTACTTTCTCACGATGGTCACCAAAGCTTTCCTTTGCCATATGTTTAACTCTTTGGAGGTGAAAATTGGGAAAGTATCCTTAGGACCAAGATAAACATCCATCATGTGTGGTGGATTAGGAATTCCAACCTGCTCAGGGTCCCTTACCACTAGCTCATCACATTTCACAAGATGTTCATCCGATGATTCCCCTCCAAATTCTCCTTCACAATTCACCTCAACCAACTCTTCCCTTGTATCAATCATGGAAATAACTTGAAACTCATCTTGTGTCTTCTTTAATTTGCATACATTGAAGGTGACCTCCTCTTCACCCACATGTAACTTCAACTCTCCATACCCAACATCTACAAGCGCACGTCCGGTGGCTAAGAATGGGCATCCCAAAATGATGGGCACCTCAAAGTCTACCTCGCAATCCAAAATCACAAAATCAGCCGGTAGAATAAACCTTTCCACCTTCACCAATACAATGTGCAAAATCCCAACCAGGCATTTTATGGACCTATCCGCCATGAGCAACCTCATAGGAATAGGCTTAGGAGCTACTAAACACAATATCTTAAATATAGCATAAGGCATCAAGTTGATGCTTTCCCCAAGGTCACATAACGCCTTGGCAAATTGGTACACACCAATGGTACAAGGTATGGTGACAGCTCCTGGATTTTCTCTTTTTGGCACTAAGTTACTTAGGCTGATAGCACTACAGTGGTACGACACCTCCAATGTGCCAACTTCCACATTCCTTTTCTTCGTCAACACATCTTTCATGTACTTTGCATAGCCCAATATTTATAACAAAACCGTGATAAACAGAATGTTCACCAAAAGTTTCTTTAATATATCAATAAACTTAGTGAACTAGGCCTCCTCTTTCCCTTGCTTCAACCTTTGGGGGAAAGGAGGAGGACACTTTGGGAACGGCAATAGAGTTTTCAATGTTTTGTCTCCCTTCTCCTCTTCAATGTCAATCACCACTTGAAGAATATAGTCTACCTTTTCTTTTGGAATAGCATCATCAACTTTTTGAGACTCCGATATCACATCATCATGCTTGGAACTAGCATCATCTTTTGACAAGGGTTCACTTGGCTTCTCTTCCACTTCAGGATTTTCGCTCACCTTCTCTCCACCCACAACAACCTCAGCATCATTTACCACATCCTTGAGCATTTTTCCACTCCAAGTTACTATTTCCATGCAATGTCCATCATTATTTGGATTAGGATGCTTGTCACTAGGGAGTGTGCACTTGAGTCTTGGATTCATGTGGCCAGCATCTGGGTCATTTGGGCTTCAAGATGTTTGATAGAAGTCGAATGGGATCTCATAGTTTGAGTGAGGGTAGACACATCACTCTTCAATTCCCAGACACCTATATCCATTGATTCAACTTTCTTCAATACCCCTGCAAGCATATCTTTAATTTTTGAGCTCTCGAGATCACTCACCCTTGTTTAAAGTTGGGTTACATTGGCTTTAGGAGAAGGAACATAGGGGTTAGAACTCCAATGGTTGTACCTATCTCTTTCCTTATCCTTGTCCCTCCAACTAGCTTCACGATCTCTATCTCTTTCATAGTCTTTCTAAGTTCTATCATGATCTTTATTCCAACCTTGGTTCCTATTCCCTTGTCTCCAAGATCCTTGGTTGGTACCTTGGTAACTCGAGTGGGAACCTATCACTTGACATGAGATAAATTGAGCCTCCACATCATACAACAAGTACACATCCTCTCATCATGGGCTCTACTTCCTTGGGCTCCAATAGAATTTAAACCTTTTGTCGCAAACACATGCTTGGTGAGCAAATCAAGTTGCGTCATCATTTTAGCCATCACTTCTTATGTCTCCTCATCTTTCTCCTCATCTTTTTGGAAACAATTGTGGAGGTGACACCCATTTCCATCTTGTCTTCCCAAGTATGCCATGCATGATTCATCTTTGTCATCCTATCAAGAAAAGCTTTAGCAAGACCAAAGGTTTGGTCCATCAAAACATCACCAGCTAAATTGTTTGCAACTGATTTATTTATAGAGTCCAAAGACATGTAGAAATGTTGCAATAGAACTTCATAGGGAAGTCCATGAGTTGGACATTGAATTACTTTCTTTTTTAACCTCATCCATGCCTCATGAAGAGGCTCACACGGCAATTTTCTAAAATTTGTAATTTTATCCTACAATTAAAGCATACGAGATGGAGGGAAGAATCGGTCAAGAAAGGATTCAATGAGCTCATTCCATGAAGTAATGGAACCTTTGGGAAGTTCCTCAAGCCAAGTAGTTGCTTCCCCCGTTAAGGAAAATGGGAAGAGCTAAGATAAATCGATTCTTGGTTGATGTTGGTAATATTGAAGGGTTGGAAATCTCCACAAAGTTCTTAATGTGGTTATTTGCATCCTCATATGGGAGACAACCATACAACCCCTTCATTTGAAAAAGATGCAACATTGTACTTATGACGTGAAAGACGACATTCCCTATTATTGGAGGTAGGCAAATTACACTTTCCACACCCCGCATGACCCATTGAGTCATCATCATCCAAATGGCTAGCAAAACTAGCATTATTGCTAGCGTTACTCATGTTTTAACCTAATAAAAAACTAGAAACAACAAACAAGATGAAATTAAAAAAGGTGCATGATACGCCCAAATTACACCTCCTTTTAGAAGCATAAGCAGTCGCTGTTCAAATATAGAACCCAACAAAGGTTAGGGTCGATCCCACTGGGAATATGGTAGGACTATGGTTGATTAGTGTTTACTCGCGTTGTTAGCCATTTATTTCCCTAAAAAGGGGGGTTTTAAGTAACAAATATTAAACGTAACTTAGATTCGTAACAAGTAACTAGTAACAGTTTCAGAAGTTGTTATCAATAAGAGAAGCGACTAGGGTAGTGTTCCTCATGAGGTCATACCTTAGTAAGGCGTTGTACTTAGTAAACTAGCTTGGTGCTTAGCATGCAGAATCGATAAGTTAGATTTACCTAAGTAGTTGGTCCCTCATATATATAAATTTCACCACACGCCTTGGTCTGGCCATGGGTGTATGATTTACTAACCCTTACCCTGGATCCCAGATTAGCTATTCCAAGACAAGGTCAAGCTATTATATGAGGGTTGGTAGCCTCAAATCTCCATTATTGAACAACCCTTTTCCCATATGTTACCTCCTTAGTCTATAAAGTAAGGATAAGGCGAGTTCTAACGTTGTACACCGTTAAAAACCAATCAAAGCAAAGGGAAGAACAATGCATGCATAAATACTGCCCTAGAATTACCAAGTACTTTGCCTACTTTGTTAATTCTTCATGGTTCCCACAATCCTAGTTGTGGATTTAGCTACTCATGTTCATAAGTAAACAATCAGAAGTTTTTGATGCATTCATGATCATGTACTTACAATAAGAAGTAAAGAAATCTGTGAACTTGAATAGATGAAGATGAAATCAAGAACAAAGATCTATGAATGTATTTAACTCTCAGAACCAAGAACAAATCAAGATCACAAGTATACGAATATGTTTCCTACAAATTATAGAGCGTAAAACGTAAAAGAAAACCTAGGAAAGGTATTTATAGACATTAGAAATCATATCCTAACTAAACTAGGAGAGCTGGACTCGGCAGGGAACACGGATTGGTTGATGACCCATCATTCCAAATAATGGTTTGTGGTCTTCTGAGGTCAACTATGGTCTTGAATAGTGAACATCCTTTGGTATGTGAAACCACGGGTGGAACCACGAGTCTTACTCTCAATCTGGGGTTCGTCTCCTGACTTGTGGTTTTCTCGTCCTTTCTTGCACATTCTCTGATCACCGACCACGAGTCCAACAGGATGGTTCATGCTTTGGAAGTACGGTTCATACTTTGACTTGTGCGTCCTATTCCCTATTTTGCACACCTGCAGTTCCTCTGAGCTACGAGTCAACATGACATATCATGATTTAGAACCACGACCCGTGGACTGAGTCATACTTTTTCTCCATACTTGCACAGTTTTTGAACTCTGTTGTACGAGTCAACAGGATGGGTCCGTGGTCCAGAACCATGGACTGTCAAGTTATCCGCCATCTCTATAGCCTTCCCTTTTTATCTCAATTTCCAGTAGTTGGCTCTAGAATCCATTCTCCTGCACACTTAACAAAAAAACATCAAATATACCAATAAAATGCTAAAGGACTTGCGATAATCCTAAGTATTAAGCGTCGAAAGTGGCATAATTCTACAGCACATCAACACCCTCAACTTAAGATTGTTTCTTGTCCTTAAGCGACAACAGAAAACCATCCTAAAACGACGCTTGAGCAAAAGAAAACTAGGAATTATGGCAGTCATATGATTTAGCAATTCAGCCCACAATAATTTCCCCCCTCCTTTGTAGTACAAAACAAGTGCACAAGTTTCGTTTATCAAGACAACACAAGATGATCCATGGATGGCATTATGCTATCAACAGACGACTTAGCATACACATATGAGACTCACCCTAACAATCAACAGTTAAAGTTACTCTAGTGCCCTCACCACAAAAAAGTCCCAATCGCACAATAATATGTCAAAATCTCTGGGACTGAACTAGAACACTCACACTCACACTCACAAAGATATTCAAGCAATGCATGAACAATACCATAAGCTTTCCCTTATTTTCCATGCCTCGGTTTTTTAACAGTTAGGTTAGGATCATTATAGGACTTTACTCGACTTGTAACGTAGGTTCAGGGATGGGTATGGTAGATTTGGGAAATAGTGACTAAGCCCTTCTTGAACTACGCTATCTTTCTTCCACTTTTCCGACCACTCTTCCTTTCCTCCCTTTTTCTCCCCCTTTTTTATTCTTTCTTTTTCATCAAGTGACGGGTTCGGATTTTATTTTAGACTCAACTTTCTTTATCATATTTATTTTCTTTTTCTATCTCCTTTTTTTTCTTTTCTTTCTTTTTCTTTTTCTAACATATCAGTCACACCCATTGTTTCCCTTTTTTTCACTAACCTTTTCTTTTCATACCCCATATTTCGCACTTACCTCCGTAGTAGCCACCCTCAACTTAGGTGATTTGCCTGAGTTGAGGTGCATAATGTCCAAGGAGGTACCAGGGCCAAACTGAAGGTTCATAGAAAACAGAAAAGGTGATTAGGCTACACAACAAAAAGGGTCAATTTAGGCTCAAAATCAGGGATCAAAGGGTATTCAAATCATTTGGACGATCATTTAGGCTAAAGTGGACTATTTCAAAAATGGCCTATGATCCTTTCCTAACCAACTATCCTACATCCTAGGCAAGACTAACCGGGCAAGTTCTAGATTGGCACACAATGCAAAAGCAGTACGAATTTAGTTCACACACACATGGCACAGAGTACAACAATCACATGCTAACTATCAGGTTCATACTCTAGCTTAAGCCATTAATCAAGTCAATTTAACATAATGTCATGCACAAATCCATAACGGTCAGTCTATTTAAAACAGATAATCTTGTGTCACAAAAAATTTGGAGGGGTCTCTATTTTTCAACAAAAATCAAGATTAAAACCATAGACTGCGCTAAGTTCCTATTTTTCTTTCACTCCACACAACCTATACTAAACATGCCGGTTCAATAGAAATTAAAAAATCCTTAGGGAAAGAACACAGGCAAGAAAACCCCAAGGACGCAGATACCTTATAGATACCCTCATGGGTTGCCTCCCATGCAGCGCCTGATTTAACATCGCGGCATGATGCAAGCATTTTAGCTACTCAGACTTCACCAAAACACTCTACAAAAAGACCAGATGACCCAGTTGCACCCACCCTATCAAGAAAGACTGTGCATTATCCCCAATGCACTAAAAATAGCAAAGCAAAGGATATGAGGCATACATGTGGCGCCTAAGCGCGGTTATTGGGTGAGGTATCCAGGTCCACTGAATCAGTTCCCACAACCTTCGCAACACTTGAGGCTACATCTGTAGTCCTCTCAACAGTAGTAGCTGTCCGAGCGCTTCATCAACCAACACTCCCACAATGGGGTCTAAAAACATTTTCTCTGTGGTACCCGCAACACCACTTCCCGATCCACCCGTACCAATAGAATTAACATGAATTTGTTGGATGGCTTGGGATTCTTTAAGCACCTCTGCTTCTCTATTCTTCCTCTTTTTCTCAGCTTTGTCCTCTTTGCATTTTAATGATTTTGGGCTCAATAGGGAATCCTCGTCCTGAACCTTCTTATCTCTTTTCTTCCTCTTCCTTGTATGTTCGGGATTAGTTTTGGTCGGTTCACGAGGAGGGGAGTATGCAAGCAAGTCAATGAAATCATCCTCTGTAGCCCCATATGGTGGAATCTGAATCCGCGAGAGCACCGGTACCTGCTGCTTTTGGAGCACATCAATGTCAGCTCAAGCCTTTGCAAGCTCAGTCAATAGAGTAGTAAGGTCCACCGCAGTCAGTTTATGCAATCGCTCATTCACCCTAATCTATATCCTATCTAAACAGTCATTTATCCTATCAACCTGACTCTGGATGGGGGAAACGGCATCAGCTATTTATTTACGGATCAAAGGTTTCATAGAATTGGAGAAGTGTTTTAGTTGCTCATCTGCGTGAAACACTACTCTAGCTACCTTGCTAAAAAGTTTGCTAGTGAAGGGGACGGAAGAACCTAGCTCATTAGATGGTGTAGCATGAGATGATGTAGATGGACCAGGTGCTGCAGCTAAAGGGGTAGAAGCAGTTGCAGCAGTATCATCAAACAAAACCAATGCATCGGCTGGCACATCTCCGCTAGGTTTGGGAAATATAGTGCTCCCAGATGCGGATGAATGAGCTCTAGACCTTACCACAGAATTAGTCGTGTCCCGAATTAATATGATATCTTGAAAACTAGTAGCCTGTGAGATCCAGTCAACTCCCACAATTTTAGGCACTTTAGTTGCTTGACATAACTGAGTGACCAAGCAAGGGAATGGGATGGATGTGGATGGCCACAATGCACGCTCCTTGAGTTCCTTCACAATGATGCGAGCAATAATAATATCATACCAGGACCGACGAGCTGAAACTATGGTTCATCATTTTGGATGATGGTCCATAGTCCAACTCATGGTTCTGGTGCTCTGACCTTACCTGCTGCCAGGATTGATGACCCAGTTGATGTACCGTGGTTCAAAATCATAGACTGTCCTGTTAGTCATACTTTTAACCATCAGAGGCCTATCAAAATTTTGCTCTAGGGACCACGAGTTGGTATACGGTCCATCATTTGAAAGCAAGGACTATCCTATTGAGTCATCGTCTATTTCATCAGAGGCCCATCAGTGTTACTCCAGGAACCACAAGATGGTCGATGGTCCGTCATTTTAAAGCACGGACCATGAACTCATTCGTGATTTCTGAGGATTACTGCAGTGGTATTCTTTTCTTTTCACCTGTACATAAAATAAGCATTAGTATTGGGTTGCCTCCCAAGTAGCGCCTGATTTAACATCACGGCACGATGCAAGTTGCTTGACTACTCAGACTTCATCAAGCTTTCTCATAGGTTGTCTCCCATGCAGCGCCTGATTTAACGTCGCGGTACAATACAAGTTGCTTGACTACTTAGACTTCATCAAGCTTCTTGGGTATGGTGAATTCATCAAGAGCCCAAGCTTCAATAGCTTTCAACTCCTCAGCAGTCCCCAAATACGCTTTTATCTACTGCCCATTTGCTTTGAATCTCTTGCCTTCATGGTTTTCAAGCTCTATAGCACCATGTGGGAATACTTGTACCACTCTGAATGGTCCAATCCACTTGGACTTCAACTTTCCAAGAAACAAGCAGAGTCTGGAATAGAAAAGCAGAACCAACTCACTAGGCTGGAAATCTCTCTTCTCAATCTTTCGATCATGGTACAACTTCATATTTTCTTTGTATAGAGCTAAACTTTCATATGCGTTGAGGCAGAACTCATCTAACTCATTAAACTGCCCAAGCCACTGAAACGATGATGCAGACCAGTCTAAGTTCAACTTCTTCAGCGTCCACATGGCTTTATTCTCTAGCTCAACAGAAAGATGGCATGATTTCCCTAACACAAGCTGATATGATGACATACCTATTGGTGTCTTCTATGCAGTCTGGTATGCCCACAAAGCATCATCTAGTTTCCTAGACCAATTCGTTCTATTTGCATTGATAGTCTTGGACAGGATTGACCTTATCTCTCTGTTTGAAACCTCAACTTGCCCACTAGGCTGGGGATGATAGGGGGTTGCAACCCTGTGTTTCACTCCATATTTCTCAAGTAAAGCACGAAACAACTTGTTATAGAAGTGAGAGCCTCCATCACTAATAATTGCCCTTGGTGTACCAAATCGGGAGAAGATGTTCTTTTTCAAGAATGATGTGACACACTTACCTTCATTACTGGGAAGCGCAACCGTCTCCACCCACTTTGATACATAATCAATAGCCACCAATATGTACCAATTTTCATTTGACATCACAAATGGGCCCATGAACCCAATACCCCAAACATCAAACAGCTAGATCACAAAGATGGGAGTAAGAGGAAGCTCATGCCTCCTTGATATGCCTCCTTCTTTTTGACACCTACTGTAAGCTCTAGCAAACTCATGGGTGTCTTTGTGAATAGTCGGTCAATAGTAGCCGCATTGCAAGAACTTGTGCACAGTTTGGACACCACTATTATGTCCCCCAATAGGGGATGAATGGCAAGCCTCTAGTATCTCCATCATCTCAGCTTCAGGCACACATCTATGGATCATAGTATCAGCACACACACGAAACAAGAATGGCTTCTCCCAAAAGAATTTCTTGACATCAAATATAAACTTTCTTCTCTAGTGGACAGACATATCAGGAGGAACCACATCACTTTCCAAATAGTTGGCAATGTCAGCAAACCATGGAATCAAATCTTGCCAAGCGGTTATCACTTGCTCATCTGGGAACCAGTCATCAATCTCTTATGCATCATCAAGCTTTAGCATAGCTTCTTCCTCTAATCTATACAAGTGATTTGCTACCTAATTCTCAGTGTCCTTCATTTCCTTGACCTCAAAATCAAACTCTTGCAGCAGCAACACCCATCTAATCAATCTCGACTTCGCATCCTTTTTAGCCATGAGGTACCAAAGCGTTGCATGGTCAGTGTGCACAATTACCTTGGTTTCAAGCAAATAAGATCTGAATTTCTCAAATGCAAAGACCACAGCAAGTAACTCTTGTTCTATCATCGTATAGTTCTTTTGAGCCCTTAAGTGCTTTGCTAGCATAGTATATGGGATGAAGAATCTTTTCATGCCTTTGGCCTAGGACAACTCCTAGCGTCACTCCACTAGCATCACACATAACCTCAAAAGGCTAAGACCAATTAGGAGAGATAGTAATGGGAGCAGAGAACAACTTTTCCATAAGGAACTCGAATGCCTTCAGACATGCATCATCAAAAACAAACTTCACATCTTTCTCTTACAATTTGCACAATGGAATTGCAATTTTGGAGAAGTCTTTGATAAACCTGCGGTAGAAACCAGCATCCCCAAAAAGCTTCAAATACCCTTCACGGAAACTGGTGGGGGCAATTTTTCAATCATCTCAATTTTTGCTTTGTCGACCTCTATACCCTTCTTGGAGATCTGATGGCCAAGCACTATACCCTCTTTCACCATGAAGTGACATTTTTCCCAATTCAGCACTAGATTACACTCTTCATATCTTTTTAGCACACAGCTTAGATGAGCCAAACAATCATCAAATGAGTCACCCACTACCGAAAAGTCATCCATAAACACTTAATAGTGTCCTCCACCATGTCAGAGAAAATAGACATCATGCAGCGCTGAAATGTTGCTGGTGCATTGCATAAACCAAAAGGCATCCTCTTGAAAGCAAATGTCCCATACGGGCAGATGAAAGTGGTGTTCTCTTGGTCTTCACGGGAAATCAAGATCTGATTGTATCCTGAATAACCATCAAGAAAACAATACCATCATTTATCAGTAAGACGGTCTAACATCTGATTCATGAACAGCATCGAAAAATGGTCCTTTTCAATCCAAGCATTCAGCTTCCTATAATCCATGCATATGCGCCAGCATGTGACTGGTCTCATTGGAATCAACTCATTCTTCACATTTGGGACTACAGTAATCCCACCCTTCTTCAGCACACACTGAATTGGGCTCACCCACCTGCTATCAGTAATAGGGTAAACTACACATGCATCCATCCACTTTATAATCTCCTTCTTGACAACCTCTTGCATAGGCTGATTCAACCTATGTTGGTGCTCAATAATCGAAATGCAATTGGGGCTAGCTGAATTTTGTGAATGCAAATTCCAGGTGAAATCCCAATGATGTCAGCAATGGACCAACTAATGGACCTTTTAAACTTTCTCAACACAGAAACAATAGCTTCAACTTTCCCTTCACCTAAGTCTGAAGCAATAATAACTGGAAAAGTCTCATTAGCTCCTAAGAACACATATCGAAGTTGAGACAGAAGCGCTTTGAGCTCCAAGACTGGAGGCTCCTCAACAGAAGGTCTGGCAGGCGGTGTCTGTCTATTCTTCAAGTCCAAATCAAGCTTCTTTGGAGCATAGCTATAGGACCCCATACCTATAAGTGCTTCAACCATCTCATCATACTCCTCAATATCGTCTTCATCAAAATTCATAATCATAGTCGCAAGTGCTTCAACACCAAGTCTCTCCTCAACAGGCACAATTAGTTGATCCTCATCAACCATATCAATAACTGAAACCACGCGCATGTCATCATAATGCTTCATCGACTGACAGATATTAAAAGTAACTATCTCATCATTCAACCTGAACTTTATCTACCAGTTTCTAAGTCAACCATCACGCATCCGGTGGCAAGGAATGGTTGTTCCAAGATGATAGATACCTCAAAATCAACCTCGCATTCAAGGATCACAAAGTTTGAAGAGAATATAAAAGTATCAACCTTCACAAGTACATCATAGAGGATTCCTACAGGCCTTTTCACTGTGCGATCTGCCATAAGAAACCTCATTATAGTCGATTTGGGAGCTCCCAATCCCAACTGATTAAATACTGCCAATTGCATCAGATTGATAGTAGCACCAAGATCGCACAATGTTTTAGCAAAGTAGAATGCTTCAATGGTGCAAGGAATAGTGAAAGCTCCAGGATCTTCTTTTTTTTGCACCAAAGAACGGGAGGCTATTGCACTACAATGGTGCAAATTATCAACTGGCTCAAAGCTCACAAGTATACTTAACTCAAGAACAAAGATATTTATAGATATTAGAAATCCTATCTAATAACTATCAGAATTTGGGCGTATCAAATTTTGGTTAATGTAATCCTATCTAATAATGAAATCAAGAACAAAGAACTATGAATTTATTTAACTCTCAGAACCAAGAACAAATCAAGATCACAAGTGTACGAATGTGTTTCCTACAAATTATAGAGCGTAAAACATAAAAGAAAACCTAGGAAAGGTATTTATAGATATTAGAAATCTTATCCTAACTAAATTAGGAGAGCTGGACTCAGAAAGGAACATGGATTGGTTGACGACCCATCATTCCAAATGTCAGTTCATGGTCTTCTGGTATGTGAAACCACAGGTGGAACCATGAGTCATACTCTCGATCAATGATTCATCTCCTGACTCGTGGTTTTCTCGTCCTTTCTTGTACCTTCTGTAATCACCGACCACGAGTCCAACAGGACGGTTCGTTCTTTGGAAGTACGGTTTGTACTTTGACTCATGCTTTCTGCTCCTTATTTTGCACACCTGAAGTTCCTCTAGGCTATGAGTCGACCGGATAGGTCATGGTTTGGAACCATGACCTGTAGACTGAGTCATACTTTTTCTCTATACTTGCACAGTTTCTGAACTTTGTTGTACGAGTCAACAGGACGGCTCCATGGTCCAAAACCACGAGCCATTAAGTTATCCATCATCTTTGTAGCCTTCCTTATTTAGCTCAATTTCTAGTACTTGGCTCTAGAATCCATTCTCCTGCACACTTAACAAAAAACCATCAAATCTACCAATAAAATGCTAAAGGACTTGCGATATTAAGCGTCAAAAGTGGCATAATTCTATGGCACATCAGTGCACTACTAAGGTGAATCAACAGATAAAAAATAAGGTAATCTATAAACTAATCCCCAACAACAACGCCAAAATTGATAACACCCAAATCCAGTCTTTAATTAAGAATGAGTATACACGGTTATTGACAATATTATTTATCCAACTATGAATCGAGGTCAAATCCCACAAGGATTAGGTACAGATTTAACCAAACTTGGTGTTCTAATTCATTAATAGCATGCACATTGTGTAAAAATAATTATAATATAAAAATTGAGGGTTTGTTGTAACAAGTAGTTTGTATCAAGAGTCAACAATTATCAAAGTAACACTATTATTTTCACTCAAAGATTAGAAGTCTAGGGGTGTTCTTTCGATGGGGTAATAGCTATAATTGGAATTGAATAAATGCCTTAGATTTGATTATGATATGGATAACTTTGATTTGGGCTATGCTCAAGGTTTTTCAACCCAAGAGTATGTTTACCTTGGGTTCTCTCGAACCCAAGGCAATTCACAATTAACCAACCAAAATTAGCTTGAGTAGGCTAAACTATCTCTAGCTTTAGCTATTAGATGAAAATTCTCAAATCATTACCATTGAATACTTACCCAACTCCAATCCCCTTTCTCAAGTAAGATAAAAGTTAGAGAACTCAATTAATATTTGCAACCATTAATTTTATAATTAAAACTCAAAGTGGATCCATATAATATAATCAAATCTAAAAAAAATAATCAATACCCAATCATAATTATACACTCATCATTGCATATACCCCTAGAAGATAATTTAACTACTTATATAAATGGAAAGAAATTTTTTACCAAATGGGTGTTCCTCAATTCCAGCCATTAGAAGAAATTAAAATCAAATCTAAGCTTAATTGATCAACAATAGAGTTTACCCAATTGGGGAAGATGAAGTCACAAGTGTACTTTTCTTTCTTTTCAAGAGTACTACACACTAGGAATTAAATTAAAAGTTTGCAAAATGAAAAATTGTATGCACAGATCTCAAAAAGTGTCCTTGAAAACCCCTAATCTCGCCTAGAAAATTATGGATAAATAACCCCACGGAACACTTGCGGCTCACTTGTGGGTGCAAGTCTCCACTTGCAGCCTGCAAGTGCCGAGAAAAGTTTCCAGTCTTATGTTTCTTCTTGCACTTCATTTGGAGGCCGCAAGTGGAGACTTGCGCCCGCAACTACCAAGGGCAGTTCTTCTTCACTTCTATGGACTTTGGGCCTCACTTGTGGTACACTTGCACCCGCAAGTGGCCTTCTATGTTCCACAGATGCTAGCTTTTGACTTAGCTTCCTTTCTTAGCTCATCACTTGGGTTTTTGCCTTCCTTTCTTTTCTTTTTAGGTCTAAATCCTCGTTTTTAATTAAATATTAGGAATTCCTACACATGAGAGGTTAAAGAAATAAAATCCATCTAATAAGCACAATATTGAGACAATAATTCATGCTTAAAGAGCTAAATAAGTTGGTAATCTACCAACTTATCAATCATGCACTCAAATAATCAAGTTCTTTGAGCAACTATGCAAGAAGGTAATTTGCAGAATATAAATTAACACAAGTATTTGGCATGAAAAACTCTTTGCTTATGGTAGGAAACAACCACAACCTACCTTTGTAGGACTTTTCTCTAAACTCTTCACTTAACTCGATCCAAATTTCAGGTTTACAACTGCCCTTGGAACACCTAAGGAATCGTCCCAACAATTCAACCTCTACCCTTTTACTCTTCTTCTTCAATATCTCTACCTTGTTAATAAAGTTCCTTACAATACAAAACAACACCTAGTACAATCAACTAAGAAGGTAATCAAGATATTATTTTCAAACCAATACAAAGAAAATAACTATTATTACTCAAGAAATGTATGGATAAGTCTTGATAAGAACATGTTCTTTCGTTGTAGCAATAGTTTCTTCTTCGTGACTCTTTGTGTAGAACTCTTTTCCCTCTAATGCCTCTGTCTTTGGCTGTGATCCAAACTCAAAAGTATAATTTGTGTTGTTTATATTAGAATAAGTAGCCTCCTTCTAGTTCTCCTATTCAACTCATAACTGGTTCGAATCTCTCCATGAATCTGATACTAGTTTGATTTGGTTTCTTTCATGCATCTAGCTTTTCCTAACTTCAAGATAATTCCATGTGTATAATGTATGGTAACTTTTCTTGTATAGAGTTCTAGTTCCTTGTAAAATTGAATTCTCCTGAATTTTAATTCTCTAATAATTCCTAGTGCACACATGAAACAATATTATTCTTGATTATCTCATGTTCTGCTCAGAGGAATATGTTCTCTAATGGGTTTCTCTGGAAGTGTTTCTAACTTCTATACCTTTTTTATAGATTTGTGAGTATTTGGTTCTTGAATCTTCAATATTCATATTCCATCTTTCTTCTTCAAATAGATTTTCTCTTGTACATAGTTTATCAATCACAAAAACACCATATGATCTTGAATGTAGATTCAAAGATCATAATGCTTCAATACACAGTGTTACTATTTGAGGGTGATGAGCCCAGGTATCTAGTACACTCCTGCACATAGATACTATTGAAGGATGATGAGCTCGTGGATTAGGTGCACATGGCATAGAGTTAATACTGGAGTCCTATGAGCCCTCGGATCAAGTGCGCACCTGCACATAGTTACTATTGGAAATGGATGAGCCCTCGAATTGGGTGCACACCTGCACATAGTTACTATTGAAAACTGATGAGCCCCCGGATTAGGTGTGATAACGCTCAAACTACACCTCAAATTAATGAAGCGTAAGCGATCGTTGTCAAGTAAAGAACCCAAACAAAGGTTGGGGTCGAATCCCACAGAGAATATGGTGAAGATTAAGTCTTTAGTGAAGTACGTGACTAGTCGTCAATTGTTTCCGGTAATTAAAGGGGGGGGGTTTTGTAATCAACGTGAACAAAAGCAACAGTTATGTAAGAGAAATAATCAATAGGAGAGAATGAACTAGGGACGTGTTCACCATGGCTTTTGTAACAATGTCGATCCTAGGCTTAACCGGGTTCTTTCTATATGCGTGTCACGATGTGATTGCGTCAATTGTATCGTCTAAACGTCTCTCGACCAAATAAACAAATTTCCTTTTTTATTCTCTCGACCTCGAAAAGATGTGCTTTTTAGCTTTCAATCCTAACATCAAGTAGCTTAATCCAGTTACGGCATTAATCATTAGACGAGAGTTAGTAGTCTCGAATCCTTGTTGTTAATCAAGTTTTTCCGGTTTTAATCTCTTTACTCAAGCAAATTAAACCTAGGCATGTTCTAATGTTTGCAACCACTAGAAAACGTGACATAAATTATGATTAACAACGTGACTACACGTACATTGAACCCGTCGCTACCCGGAATCTATATCGCTACTTTAGCCATGGCTCCCACAACCCTAGTTGCGGGAGTTTTAGCTACTCATGCTCGAAGAAGAAGAGAAAATAGTTGAATTCATAATAAAGGGAAGAAAAGTCTTACAATATAATGAAACAATCAATCTTCCAATATCCAAGAACAAGAAATACCAAGAACTCACGAACGAATCAAGAACACGAGTTCAATACAAATGAACCGTGTTGTTTTCTCTCCAAAATAACTAAAAACGTGTTTTAAACTAATGGGTGAATGATAAATAAAATAAACCTATCATAGGGTATTTATAGGAGTAATAGAAGCCAAATCCAAAACGGGCTAGGAATCCCCAAAACGCGGGCAGCCGCTAGAAGCTACTGCCTTAACTTGACGGCCAGGCTGACGGACCGTCAAGCCAGTGACGGACCGTCGCCTGGACCGTCACTGTTAACCAGTGGTGCCACTTCCTTTGCTGCCTCCATGCGACGGTCTATGTGACGGACCGTCACATGTGTGACGGACCGTCACTCAGGCCGTCACTCTTAGGCAGAATCCTCTTTTTCTCGTGTTTTTGTCCGTTTCCGTGTTTGTTTTCATTTCCTATAAATACAACATAAAAACATCAAAAACAACAACGGTTGCTTGAAAACGCACGATTGTTCTTAGTAAAAAGGAGTCGAAAGTGACGTAAAATGGCGTCACATCAAGGTGCATTCCTACATGGTTATATGGATACTATGAGTACCCTATAGGTCACGTATCTGGGACCGTGTTGGAGTACGTGTGCATAGCGGTTGCATACATGGCCATTGCATTACATTGCATTGCACTCATTTTTATCAGACTTGTTGAATTATATTATTTGTCTCTGTATCTGTAAATTATTGAAATTGTATCTAATTGACTTGAGTTATCTCACCTCTATTTTCATTAGTTAATTATCTATAAATTCTTATGCATGAATCATCCTAATGCAAGTATTTTCAACGATCAAACCTCGCTACTACTTCAACGGTGTCAATTTATTTAATACTCATAGTACACATACTGCACTTCTATGTGCATACTTGGATGTGAGTATTAGATGGATACAATGAGATGACAAAAATCCTACTATTTAGATTTTAGGGGTGAGCTGGTGACAAATTTATTGCACTAGATTCTGATTCAACTCCTTCATTTTTAGTTGTCTTTCTATTCCTAGATAATGCAGTGTCAAACTCTTGTATTTATTTCCAGTTAGGTGCTCTTGACTCGGACTACTAGGTGCTTGGGGTAATTTAATTGTATTATTCCATACTTAAAGAACTAGGTTTGCAGGTCTTATGAGTTACGAGCAATGTCTTAGTAGAGTCTTGTTTATGGATATGTAGAGCTCCATATCTATACGCTAGAGGCTATAGAGGCATGTTGGAGTTTGTTTGTATTTTTTCATTCCTTAATTTATGTACTTGATTTGGCTTGTGTTCTAAATCTCTTTATTTCATTCTCTCACTGATGGTGATGACACGTTCTCCTATTCACACACCAATGCCTTAAGAAAATATCGCATGGTAGGTGCAAAATGATTGATCGATATGAAAGAGTGGGCCCATCTAAGGATGTGTAGCAAGGTTCAGATTGCCGCTATGACTCAGAGACTTAGTTGAGTGAGGTTGGAATTTCACCAGTGACCACGACAAAATTACCCATACCAAGTTTACTACCCATGTTAGGACAAAATCCCCTTAGTAGCTTATCGACCTACTTCCTAAATGTCTACCCACCAACTTACAACCAGCTTATCCACCTACTTTTAAAATAGTTCATAGACTCTTTAGTTTAGAAATATCCCTAGGAAATGGGAGTTACAAAATGAAGAGCTTCATGATAGTCATATCTTCAATAATTACTTGCTTGGAAATTGAGGAAGTACCTTAAGGCATAGTGAATGATGGAAAGCTGAGTTGACGAATTAATTTGGTGAGGCTGGCAAAATAACCATATAATAAGTGGCATGCCTCTGAAAACTACTCTTGGGGAGGTTGTATATAACATGAATGATTTGCTCGAGGTTTAATCTGTTAGCCTCATTAACTAACTGATTTTGCTTATGATTATTAATCTCGTATGTAAGCTGGGAAAAAAGAACAACTCAATCAAACCAATAAATCAAGGAGACAAAATCGTGCAAGATAGGATCAAGATATAGACAACTCAAAGCCATAAATTAAGGAGATCAAATTAACATAATTTCAGCGAGCAGAGAAGGAAGGAATCAATCAAATCAAGGCAAATAAGAAAGATAGAAATTAAGCATATCCTCCACTTAAGAAAACTGATCAATTCATAAGGAAGGAACATCATGGACATATTTGATATGGACGTGATTTGAAGAAAATACTCAATCAAGGAAACATTACAAATATTTGATTGAAAGAAACTCCCTTGGGTTATCCTTTCCAGAGCAAAAGCATACCTACCTACTCCAGTATAAAATCCAGCACGTCAAGAAGAAAAAAGCATGCAACTTCACTTGAATGAGCCTATTGTCTTACTTTTATATTTCATAAAGCTTTGTATTCTGAGAGTCTACAATAGTTACATAAATAAAAAGAAAGAGTCAGTAGTAGTTATACAAGTAGAGGTTGTGTCACTGATAGAAGACATTGTGTCTTAGACGAGGAAGAATTATTTGTAATTCAAGTTCATCAAAGAAAGCTCTAAAGAAAACCCTTAAAACCCAAAGGGACTGGAATAGGCACCACTCTGGTGATCCAAACCGGTATAAAAACCTCTGTCTCATTCTATTTCCTATAAGTATTTCATTTATTTTATTGTTTGAACTAATCTATAAGGAGTCGACTCTATCATACAGGCAGTCGACTAAGTTGAAAATTTTAATTCACCCCCTCTTGACTTTCAATTGGTATCAGAGCAGGTCTCACTATACAACTGCTTAACTACACGTGAGAAAAGATCAAATGGCCAACTATAAAATTTCTGGTGCCATCCTACGAGACGGACACTCATCAAATCTACCTCATTACTTTAACGGTCAACACTACTCTCACTGGAAAAAAAGATTGAGAATATTTGTTCAAGCAAATAATTTCTAGGCATAGGTTGTTATTAGAAAAGGACCAAAACCAATTTTAGGCATCACAGCAAAAGATTCCGGAAAAGAATCTACAAGAAAGATCGATCTGGAAACATTTGAGATTTCAAAAGAACAATAAAAGGTAATTCAAACTAATGCCAGAGCAATTAGTTTACTCTATTGTGCAGTTAGTGGATTAGAATATGACAAGATCTCCATATGTGATACCGCAAAAGAAATGTGGGACAAACTTGAAGTCACATATGATGTAACCAGCAAGGTCAAAGAAGCAAGAATAAGTGCTTTAGTAAATGAGTACGAACTCTTCAAAATGGCTGATGATGAGAATGTGGAATCCATGTTCTCAAGATTCAGTAAAATTGTTAGTCAACTAAAGTCTTTGGGAATGAACTACTCAAATGGACTACAAGTCAGAAAGCTAATCAGTAGTCTTCCCAAAGAATGGGAAACCAAGGCTGCCATCCTTGAAGATGGAGATCTACAACAAATGACGTATGATGAATTATAAGGAAATCTCATGGCCTATGAACAGAATCACATAAGCAGATACAGCCAGGAGGAAAAGAACAAAATAGTTGCTTTCAGTGCTGCGGCACCAGAAAATGAAGGGGAAATCAAAGAAATCAATAGTAAAGGCATGGCCCATATCAATCATGAAGTTAGACACATGCTAAGGCAAAGGCAGAAACCACAACAAAACTTCAAAAGTAATGAATACCAAAATAATGAAGAACGATGCTACCACTGTGGTAAACCTGGGCATATTAAACCAAATTGTCTTGAGCTCAAGAAAAGAGGTTCCAGAAGAAGCAATAAAAACTTTAGAGCCTGGAGTGATAAAGAAATAACATATGATGAGCAAACTAAAACTGCAAACATCTGTTTCATGGCCATTGGTGAATCAAGTAAGGTAAGTTCATCTAACTGTCCAAACTGTTCTCTAATACAAACCCAAAATCTCAAGTCAACAATACACCAATAAAATAGCAATTAAGAACAAGAGTTGAAAAATGAAAACTAAAGATTTTACAATAAAGAACATCCAAATCTTCACTCCTATGGTGTTGGTTGATGAACTTGCTCTCCAAGCTTACCAAAAGTTCCAAAGATTAGCCAAAGATGTGTTTCAAGATGACTTGGAAGTGTTTTATGTGAATTGGGGTTTCTAAAAGTGGGAATTTCCAAATTTGCCCCCGCAGCTGCTTTCCTTCTTGGCCTTCGTGTAGTGTCCATCGCGTTCGCGAAGAGTCTCTTTCTGGTTGACCTTCACATACGCGAGTGGTACACCGTGTTCTCAGAGCTTCAACTCGGTTGGCCTTCGCATTCGCGGCTGGGGCCCCGTGTTCATGAATGCATGTGCTGCTGCCAACTACTTTCTTCTCTGAATGGCCTCCTTTTGACTTGTTTTCATCCAAATTCATCCCGAACACTTCTAAAACACAAAGACCTGCAAAATAGAAGTAATCCATGTCAATTGCATTATTTTTCCACTTTAAACTAGCAAAAGCATAAGCTTAAAGGCTAAATAAGTAGGTAAAATATCAACTTATCAAACCCTCAAACTTGAACTATTGCTTGTCCTCAAGCAACTTAAAGCTTCAAACTCATGAGGTATACAACCCAAGTGCAAATGACAATACCACAAGCCAAGAAAAACCCATTTCAAGCACCAAACATGACTTCGATTCGTACTAACGATTAGTCAATCACATGATGACTTACTCTAAGCATTTTCTTCAATTCAAAACACAAACTCATGATGCAAAGGCACAATAAGAACAAGAAGTAACAACATCCAATCCTCAAGATGTGACTCAAACCACTAGCTTACCAAAACATGCTTTGACTCATTTTCAGAGTTTATCAATGTCACCAACTATCCTAATTCACATGCCCTCACAAAACAAAAGTCCTAAAAAGACATTATGTACAAAGACAATCACAAGGGACAAATACAAACACTCACACTCACAAAGAAGTTCAAGTGCACACACGTCGAACCATAGGCTTGCCCTTCATGTAAATTGCCACTAATGTAGGGTAGCCAAGCTCGGAATCACAAAGGACTTGTGGGTTACGATGTTGGCTAGGGTTAAGGTGAGGATCTCACTTGGTTCAAGTGACTACACCTTTCTAATGCTCTTTGTTCTTATTTCGAACACCGCTCACATTTTCAATTTCAACTTCACCTTATTTCTCCCTAACACAACCCAAGATTCTCCTTTTTAACTCATGATCATTCAACTCCTTATGTCACCTTCACTTGGTAGCACCTATTTTTGCTTTTCAAATTGCTCATTGGATTGATCTTTTGGAGCAATTTTCAATTCAAAATTAAGGTGCTACCTTGCACTTGGAGTGCACTTCTTTTCTTCTCCTCATTTGATCACATACACCTCCAAACTTAGGCATTTGCCTATGTTGTATTTCGTTTCCCCCGCAAACTTAGGCTTTTAGCCTACATTTCATTTTCAAGCTAGAGAGGATGGGTGCCAAAGTAGAGGTTCCACAAAGGTAAAGGTGTTACAAGGTGCCAAAGAACGGTCATAAGCTCAAAGGGGTTCGCTAGGATTTGATGTCATTGGGAAGTCATTTGGGTGAAGTGGCTATCAAAAAGGGCTTAAGGTCATTTTCCAAGCTTGGTTACACCTAGAATTTTGCCTTGAATCACATTCGGGGCAAGTTCTAGACGACACACATGCACGAGAATTATTCAACTAAACCTCACCACACATGACATGCGAATAATTCAAGAAGGATCAATTTTTAACTTCCTAAACAAGAACAAAGATGAGCTATTTTATATTATCACCACTAATGAGTTAATAGTCACAGAAAGATTAAAAGACTTGTCACAAAATCACTCTTTGCCATGCATTTTTCATAAAAAATTTGGAAGGGTATGCCTTTTTCACTTAACATGCAAGACTATTTCATTGGTACCAAACAAGTTAATTTACAACCAAAACCTCAAAAGATGACGATTTGCCCTTAAGAATATCGTCACCCAATCTATCATTGGGTCAATTCATCTATTTAAATCGGCATGGATACACAAGGTGGATCAAAGCAAATATCATATTTTCCGAGCACATGCGATTTGTATGTAACAAAGTGTGTGTCGCACGTGCAATGCACAGGACAAACAGTGGTCCTGTGTGAAGCTCGTGCGGTTCGTACATCATCATTTGCGGAACAAATATCCCCTAGCAAGTTCCATCTAGCCTAACGGGTACTCAGACTTCCCCTGGCCCACAACAACCACATCTCAACTACAAAATAACAAAAGAAGCTAAAAAGTAAAGGAAACTAAAACTAAACCATCAACTTCTTTCTTACAACATCAAAATTCGATGAGGGTACAAATCCACAAGGTACATCCAACAAGGGCACAAACCATATATAAATAAACAAACAAAACAAGCCCGGCAAGGGCACAATATTATCCAACAAAATAATAAAACAAGCCCGGCAAGGGCACAATAATATCCATAATTAAAGCAAGATAAACTAGAAAGATAGAGCGTGGATCACACGCCACCCCCAACTAAGATAGCGCAGTGCCCTCACTGCA
This sequence comes from Jaltomata sinuosa, assembly GCA_003996215.1. Taxonomy (NCBI): domain Eukaryota; kingdom Viridiplantae; phylum Streptophyta; class Magnoliopsida; order Solanales; family Solanaceae; genus Jaltomata; species Jaltomata sinuosa. The sequence continues at coordinate 78,913 of QJPP01003189.1, read as the reverse complement.
TCAAAGTAAGGAATAAGTTTGAGGGGGCTCCCTGAGGTGCATCAATCTGAGCTGGAGGAAGAGGGAAACTCAAGTCTTTCCTCATTCTCATCATCATCATCCTCCTCGGCTCCTCTCGATCTGTAAAAGGACTTCAATCTATCCATCATATTGTTTAGGAACTTGCTCTTCTTCTTCTCGTGCTCGCTCAACTTCTTTTTCCACTTTTCCATTTTTCCTTGCCTGTGGCTCATGTGCTCCAAGCGTGCATTCATTGCACTCAAATGCTCATTAATTATTTTTTGCTCATTGGCCACTTTGGCCAAGGATAGGGGGGACTCAGTACCTGCTGGTGTGTTGTCTCTAACTGAACCAGAAGAGAATTCGGCCAACAACTGCTGAACATGTTCATCCACTCCCTGAATCTAACTAGAGAGGTGACGAATGAGATAGGGCCCGGACTGTAGAGCTCCCACAGACTGAGATGAACCAGATGCAACTCCCAAAGGGATAGTGGGCTCAGTCGAAGACTCTGAAAACTATTCAAAGGATGGGGAAGCTACGTCAATCTTTCTCTTTTTCTGCTTTGCTTCTGGGGCCCTCTTTAATAATGGGTGGATCATAGTTGATGGCTTCTTTTTAATGTCAGTCGGATTCGGCAACACCCCAGCTTGGTAGCACAACTGAGTCACCAATGAAGGGAAGAAAAGGCTTTTAGACCTTATATTAGCTACCTCAGCCATTTGAGCCACAATATGGATCCCAACATTCACATCGATGCCATCAATTAGGGCTGCCACCATCAATGCTTGGTCAGGGGTCACATCAGTGTCATGAGAGGATGGTATGATCCTCGCACAGATAATCAAAAGCCAAGTCTTGGCTTCTGCAGTGAACTCATATGAATCAACCCCTATTTGTAAAGTCAACCAATTCGGAGTCACCCCATCATGCAACTTATCTACCAACCACTGGTGTCCTTTGGCTTTGGATTTTGCAATTTAAACCTCATTGTCAGCATCTGGAAGATTGTAAAGTACATTGATGATCTTGGAGTTGAAACTCACTTGGACTCCCCAAAACGGTAGTGACTAGTGTGTCATTGAAATCAGTGATCGAAGTATTAGCATAGAACTCAGTGACCATTGTGTGGTTAGCCATGATAGGTGGAGGAGCAAAGCATATCCACCCTCGCTCCACCAACCTCTTGTAGAATTCTGGCATTTTCTGTTCAACCTTGTCCATATTGATTCCTTTCTCCCTAACAAAGGGCTTGGATAATAGCTCATCATACCGGCGCTCACATGATGCCGATAGGAACCTATCTTGATCATAGTTCTCCTCCATTTCCATATCCAGAGCATTTTCAACTTCATTGTCACTACCGTTGGAGGCCATCTTTTTTATCAAAGTACCTACAAAACACACCATTATGTTAAAAGTTCTTAGGGACACTTAAAACAATGTATTATGACACTGCCAGGCTGTGTGTTGCCATTGTTCCAAAGCAGGCTGTGTGTTGCCACTGTTTTGACACTTCCAGGCGATCCTTCTTCGCGTTCGCGGCCAGGTAGCTGCATTCACAAAGAAGGGATTTATTTTTCAAAAAATTTAGCCTTCACGAACGTGGCTAGGTGACCACGAATGCGAAAGCTATCGCGCTGCCCAGATCAGTGCCTCTTTGAGGCATTTTCTCAAACACATGGGAGACAAAGCAGTTTTTGCTTGATCTCTCAAGGTTTTAGAACCAATAAAAACACCACTTTTTAGTCCCACCATTTAGGACATAGCCTCAACCAAATTCACCCAACAATTTAACAATTAAACACCATTAGAAGTTGAATTAAAGTAAGAGGAGATCATCCAAAAATGCCATTACCCATTTTCTACCTATCTAGTTGAGGAAGAAGGGAACCCATTTCAAAATGTAAGAAAGGCGGAGTTCATACCTGATGGATTACACTTTGTAAAGCAATGAGTAAGTAACTTGATGGAATTTTTGTGTGCCAAAGGAGGGGAGAGTAACTTTGTTTTGAGAAGAAAACATTTTGGGGCTTCTGATTTTTGAACATTTTAACTTTACCTGAACTGCCTGGAAGCTTGCGTTCGTGGCGGCCCGACGCATTCGCTAAGCTTGACGTTCAGCTGGCCTTCGCATTCATGGCTGGTCCATGCATTCGTGAAGGCCTGACGTAAACCTGGTCTTTGCGTTTGCGGCCAGTCCTCCGTGTTCGCGAAGAAGGTGTGCTGGGATGACTTTTCAAATTTTCTTCAGCTTTCTACCCATGATGTGTGACTCCTAGTGTGATGGGAACTTTGTGACGTGAGAAATGCACCATATTCGCACATGCCAGTGTTTTTGATCAGTTCACTGGTTGCTTGTGCGATGGTGATGCACCCAAATTACACCTCTAAAAGAAGCACAAGCGGTCGCTGTTCAAATATAGAACCCAACTAAAGGTTGGAGTTGATCCCACAGGGAATATGGAAGGACTATGGTCTATTAGTGTTTACTTCAAGCTTTTAGTCAATTATTTCCCATAAAGGGGGGGGGTTTGTAGTAGCAAGTAATTAGTGTAACAAGAACGTATCATGTAACCAGTGTTAATTTCAAGAGTATTTATCAATAAGAGAAGTGACTAGGGCAATGGTCCCCATGAGATCATAACTTAGTAAGGCTTTCATACTTGGTTCACTAGTTTGGTTCTTAGCATGCAGAATTGGTAAGTTAGGTTCACCTAATTCCTTGGTCCGGAAACTAGGTGAATTTCACCACGCGCCTTGGTCCGGCCGCGGGTGTCACTTTACTAACCCTTACCTTTGATCCCAGATTAGCAATTCCCTGACAAGGTCAAGCTATTAGACAAGGGTTGATAGCCTCGAATCTCATTGTTTACAACCCTTTTCCCATCCATTACCTCCTTGGTCTGGCAAGTAAGGATAAGGCGAGTTCTAACATTTGCAATCATTAAAAATCAATCAAAGCAAAGGGAAGAACAATACATGCATGAACACCTCCCTAGATTACCTAAGTACTTAGCCTACTTGTTAATCCTTCATGGTTTCCACAACCCTAGTTGTGAATTTAGCTACTCATGTTCATAAGCATGCAATCAATGTTTGTTTGAGCAATCATCAGGAGATACTTACAAAGAAGAATAAGGAAAACCAGAATCTTGAAGAATAATCTCAAGAACACTTCAAATTATCAAGAACTAGTCTTCGAATTCAACACCAAAATTAAAGTAACAAAATATCCGAAAGTAACTTGAAATAATTTGTGAACAACCAAAAATAAAACCTAAGGGAAAGTATTTATAGACAAAAAGAAATCCTGTCCTAAGCAAACTAGGAAACTGGCTCGGCAGGGACCACGTATCGGATTGACTGTCCGTCGTTTGGGACGACAGTCCGTAGTCTTCTCAGGTCAACCGTGGTCCTGCTGGTCAATGTCTTCTGGCATGAAAACTTCAAGTGGAACCATGAGTCATTATTTGAATGACTGCTCATCCTTGGACTCGTGGTTTCTTGGCCCACTTTGGTACCTTCTCTGCTTCAGTGATGACGAGTCACAAAGATGGACCATCTTTTGGAAGTACGTTCCATTCTTCAGAGTCTTCTTTTCATCCACACTTAGCCAGTTTTCTAAACTTTTGGTTGATGTGTCACAGAGACAGGTCGTCTTTTGGAAGTACGGTCCGTTCTTCAGAGTCATCTTTTCATCTACACTTGGCCTATTTCAGGACTTGAGAGTACGAGTGTCAATGACGGGTCCATCATTTGAAAGCACGGCCCGTCATCTTGACTTGTCTTCACTGTAATGACCAGAACTCAACTTCCACTTTTTGCTCAAGGAACCTTTTTTCCTGCACACTTAACCAAAAGCATCAAATCCATAGATAAAATGCTAAAGAACTTGCAAAAATCCTGAGTATTAAGCATCGAAAGTGGCGTATTTCTATGCCATATCAGATGGCAAGTGCGATGGGCACTCTTCCAGGTGCGAAAAGCATATTTTTTAGAGGTAATTTTGGTGCTTCTCAACACTTGGTTCCTCTTCTCATTCCTTTGGGCACCTAAAACACACCAAAAAGAAACAAAAAGTGAAGTAAAGCATAAGAACGATGGGTTTCCTCCCATCAAGCGCACAATTTAATGTCATGGTGCGACGCAAACTACCTCACCATCTAGATCTCCATTTGGAAGATTTGAACCTTTGACCCAAAATTGAATTGAATTTCCGGTGACACTCCCGGGGTGAAGGTTTTAACATGCAAAGGCCATTCTCTTGATTTCGCATGTCGCACTTTTTAGCCTTCAAGTGAGGGAGGAAACTTTGCCTTCTTTCCACGACAAACTCAAAACCGGATAGACCTTCATCCACCCTCCTTCCAAGGTCTTCCAAAAGCTTGATTACTTCGACTCTCGTCCATTTAATCAAACTTAAGGTCGAATAAAGGTTGAAGTAGGATTTGGGCATCTCCACTTTCAAGCTTGCCTCATTCATAACATCCTCGCTTAGAGATGCTATGACATCATGACCCACACTTAGGGTAGTTGGTTGCAACACCACCTTCAATTCATGATCCTCCCTTGTATTTTCTTCTTCTTTTGCCCTTGCGTCCATAAAGCATTGATTTATGGATTGCACATTCTCCTCTTGGGTTTCTAGAGAGGGCAAGAGGGTTTGGAGCTTGCCATACATGCCTTCTTCGCTTGCGAATTCATGGTCCTTGTTAAGGTCACAAGCACCACTAGCAACATTGTTAGCACAAGAAGGAGGAGGAGGACGATCATCATTGGGGCAATCGCTCCAATATGCGTCACGACCACTACACAAATAGCAATTGCACCCATCATAGAAGCGAGAAGGAGAGTACCTTTCTCTCCTAGGGCCAATTCTACATCTTCGTCCAAGGTGGGGTCCTCCACAATAAACACAATAGTCGAGAATATAAATTGGAATGCAACTATCACCCTTTTTAACATTCAAATAAGCCATGATGCCATCAACAAACAAAAACTAAATAAAAGAAAAACAATTATTCACAAAATTGAACTAGAGTAAGTAAACTCAAATTCTAAACTAACTCAATACGCCAAATTATTCCCCGGCAACAGCACCATTTTTGATAAACGCTAAAATCGTGCTCTCCAAGTAAGAGGTCACGAAATCGTCAGAGAAAAACAAAATTTATAATTCCCAATGAATGTCGGGGTCGTAACCAAGGGAAAAATGTAGTCGTGATCGAGCTAATAAAGAGTCTAAGCAACTTACTGAAGTTTAAATAACAAAAAGGGAAAAGTTATCTAAAAAGAGGGTTTTAGACTAAAGCTAAAGATAAAAGAAAATCAAATAAAAGATAGATTGATCAATGGCTTTCCTTGCTTTCGCCAAGCAAGGACAACAAGGGAGAATTGGGAATGGGAATGGGAATTCAATTCACAAGACTTGCACCCGGTTGACACCTAGGTAGTCTTGGCTAAAGGTATGCCTAACTGTCTCTCGACCAATCGAGCATATATCTCATGTTTTTTCTCTTGAACTAACACGAGTAAGCAACAAACCAGCCAAATAACTTGGGTGAGTTGGGTTATCTCTAACCCCAACTCTTAGATGGGAGTTTCCAGCAACCAAGCTATGTCTAGCCTTGATCTAGAGTGGAAACCTCAAATCCCCACTAATGAATCTTCCCAAATTTGAGAATTTCTCTCTCGAGCAAAAACCCAAATTAGCAAGCTAAGTCAATGTTTGCAACCATTGACTATAAATTCAAGCATGGAGGATTCAATAGACCTAAATAATCAAACAAGAGCAAAATCTATATATGAATTTAATAACCCAACAAGTATTATCTCTAATACAAACCCAAAATCTCAAGTCAATAATACACCAATAAAATAGCAATTAAGAACAAGAGTTGAAGAATGGAAACTAAAGATTTTACAATAAAGAGCATCTAAATCTTCACTCCTATGGTGTTGGTTGATGAACTTGCTCTCCAAGCTTGTCAAAAGTTCCAAAGATTAGCCAAATATGTGTTTCAAGACGGCTTGGAAGTGTTTTATGTGAATTGGGATTTCCAAAAGTAGGAATTTCCAAATTTGCCCCCGCAACTACTTTCCTTCTTTTCCTTTGCATAGTATCCACCGCGTTCGCAAAGAGTCTCTGTCTGGTTTCCTTCACATACGCGAGTGGTACACCGTGTTCGTAGAGCTTCGACTTGGTTGGCTTTTGTGTTCGCGACTGAGGCCCCCCATTCACGAAGGCATGTGATGCTGCCAGCTACTTGCTTCTCTGAATGGCCTCCTTTTGACTTGTTTTCATCTGAATTCATCCCGAACACTTCTAAAATACAAATACCTTCAAAGTAGAAGTAATTCGTGTCAATTGCACTATTTTTCCACTTTAAACTAGCAAAAGCATAAGCTTAAAGGCTAAATAAGTAGGTAAAATACTGACTTATCAATATCTAAGCCTCTTCAACTTCTACACGTTGATCTATTTGGTCCTACTAGAATTGCTAGTATTAGTGGTAAAAGATATGATTTTGTCATTGTTGACGACTTCTTAAGATTTACTTGGTTTATTTTTCTTTCTCATAAACATGAAGCTTTTGCTAACTTTGAAGTTTTCTATAGAAAATTACAAAGAGAAGTAGGTTATTACATCTCCACCATTCATAGTGATCATGGAGGAGAATTTGAAAATAATGCATTCGAGGAATTTTGCTCACAAAATGGATTCCCTCAAAATTTCTTATCACCTCATTCACCTCAACAAAATGAAGTAGTTGAATAAAAGAACAGATCTTTTCAAGACACTGCACGAACAATGCAGTTGGAACAAAGCCTCCCCAATCACTTCTGGGCAGAAGTAATAAGCACAGCCTGTCACATCTTAAATAGATGTTTAATAAGGCCTATTCTGAAAAAGACTCCATACGAACTATCGAAAGGAAAGAAGCCCAACATAATCTATTTCCACCCATTCTGATGTAAATGCTTCATTCACAACAATGGTAAGACCAACTTGGGTAAGTTTGATTCATGAAGTGATGAAGGTATCTTTTTGGGTTACTCTCCCTCTAGTCGTGCTTTTAGAGTCTTCAATAAAAGAACTCTAAGTGTTGAGGAATATGTTCATGTAGTTTTTGATGATTCTAACCCAGTGTTTAGAAATCTAGTAGCTTCAGTTGTGATGAGGAATAGGTACAGAAGTCGACTCCAGAAGAACCAGTATAGTCAACTAACCCAGTCGAACCTCAAGAGTTAACTACGAAAGAAAATGGGCTGACTAATACAGATTCATTTAAAACAAATGTTTCCAGAGAATAGAGACATGATGCAAGCAACCCAAACGAATTTATTATTGGAGATCCAGCTAAGAAAATGCATACTAGAGCATCATTAAGAAAACAAACCTCAGTAGCTCTCATATATCAACTTGAACCCAAGCGAATTGATGAAACATTAGAAGATGAATCATGGATACATTCCATGAAGGAAGAATTGGATTAGTTTGAATGAAATCAAGTGTGGACTCTTATCAAATGATCAAAAAATTGCTCAGTCATTGGAACAAAGTGGGTATTCAGAAACAAACTCAATAAGGAAGGTAAAGTTATAAGGAACAAGGCAAGGTTAGTAGCTCAATGGTACTCTCGACAAGAAGGTATATTTATTTTGATGAAATCTTTTCCCCTGTGGCAAGATTGGAATCCATTCGAATATTGTTAGCCTATGCTTTTTTCAAATAGTTTAAACTATTTCAAATGGACGTTAAAAGTGCTTTTTTAAATAGTTTTATAAAGGAAGAAGTTTTTGTGAAATAACCTCCTAGTTTTGAAAATTCTTCTTTGTCTTAATCATGTTTTTAAACTCACAAAAGCTCTTTATGGTCTGAAATAAGCCCCCAAAGCTTGGTATGAGAGATTGAGTATATTTTTGCTAAGAAATAATTTTCAACGAGGAAAAATTAACACCACTTTTTTTACTCAAAGATTATATTCTAGTATTCTGATTGTGCAGATTTATATTGATGATATTATTTTTGGAAGCACTAACTCATCTCTTTGCGAGAACTTTGCTAATCTTATGAAAGGAGAATTTGAAATTAGCATGATGGGAGAACTCACATTCTTTCTCGGATTACAAATCAAGCAATCATCAAAAGGAACCTTTATTAGCCAAGGTAAATACACAAAAGAGCTCATCAAGAAATTTGGAATGAAAAAAGAAAAAACCTTCGGAACTCCTATAAGTCCCTCTACATGCCTTGAAACAGATGCCCCGGGAAAGGATATAGATAAGAAAAATCTATTGAGGAATGATTGATTCCCTATTATACTTAACAGCAAGTCGCCCTGACATTATGTTCAGTGTATGCAAGTCCAATCAGCTCCAAAGGAATCTCACCTCACTGTTGTCAAAAGAATAATTTGATACCTCATTAGAACTCAAGACCTCGGACTATAGGATCCTTACTCCTCTCACTTTGAATTAATTGGTTATTCAGATGTTGACTTTGCAAGAGATAAATCTGATCGTAAAAGTACAAGTGGAACATGTCAGATCCTTGGGGAAGCATTAATTTTATGGCATAGTAAGAAACAGACATTTGTTGCTTTATCAACTACAGAATCTGAGTATCTTGCAGTTGGTAGCTGTGGTACTCAATTACATTGGATTATGCATCAACTACTTGATTATAATTTATCCTTTGAAGTTGTTCCTATATTATGTGATAATACTAGTGCTATAAGTCTTTCTAAATACATTGTGCATCATTCTAGAGCTAAGTATATTGATATTAAGCATCATTTTATTAGAGATCATGCTGAAAATGGAAATTTTATGCTTGAATTTGTTGATTCTGAAAATCAATTGGCCAATATTTTCACAAAATCTCTTTTGGAAGAAAGATTTTATTTCCTTAGACAAAGTTCGGGAATTACTATTTTTAAAAATTAGTTTTTCTTACTTTTACTATTTCATTAATTATTACTGTCTTTCTCTCTTCTCTAAATATTTTTTCCGCCTATTTTTGTGCCAGAATATCTCTTTTCAATATTTTTTCCTTTTTCAAAGCGTCTTATCCCTCTGTCACGCCTCTTTGTTCTTCGTCGTTTCATTTCTTCTCCATCTTTGTTCCTTTAAAACCCTCTTCTTCTTCTCTCAACTCGTTATCTCTCTTAACATGACCAAACCAGATATATGGGGTCCTTTGTCAAACCTTCAGGTGGTACTTGTCTCTCCCCTGAATCGGACATTCTCTCCTCTCCTTTGAATCCTCCGAAGGAGAGTCCCATGTTCATTTATCTTCCTTTGTCTCCAAGAAGAAATCTTTGATTAGGAAAAAGGAAGGAAACAAGAAATTGCATCCTGATGAGTTGGAACCTTTGTCCCCTGAAGACATGCATAAGTTCTAGGGTGAAGAACAAAAGAGGAAGTTTGAGTCTTTCAAGAATTGGCAAGTTGTTTCTGGCCAAGTCATCAATTTGGAACAGTTGGAGGAAATTCATTGTTGTGTAAGTCCCTTTTTTAAAGCTCAAAAGTTGTCTCTGCTTCTTAAGGTATGTTGTTAAGAATATTTTGAGGAACCTGTTCGATTGTTTTATGCTAATCTTCGTATCTCCAAGGATAGTCGAGAACTGGAAACCCTAGTTTTAGGAAATTGTATTATGGTGAATGACTTCCTATTTGAAAAGGTTTTTGGAACAAAATTCTTTGATGTTGTTTCCTTTATGGATGGTAACTGGCCTGAGGAATTTGAGGTTACCTTAGAAAGCGCTAATGAAGCAGTTGTTGAACCTGATGTTGACCTGTCTGATTTTGGTCCTCTGTCACTGTGTTTTGAGCACCAAATTTTGGCTCATATGATTGCTACTACTTTGGTTCCAAGAAAGAGTTCTCTCAGCACCATCTCTAATAGAGACGTCTTTGTTCTCTGTTGTCTTCTAAAGAAATATCGTATAAATTGGGCATCCTGGTTTAGTGAGTATATGATGGAAGTGCAAAGGATACAAATGCCACTGCTAGTCTGTCGTATGATCTGCTCATATCACGTATCCTAGTCGACTCTATGATCGACCTGTCTGACTATCAGCCTATTGAGATCTCAGCCACTTATGACTCCAGAACCTTCTCCAGCATAGGGTATATCTTGGTAGATGATAAGTGGTGCAGGAAAGATGCATCCGGGCCAAAAGTTGATCCCCTCAAGGCCACTAGAATTACTGCTGATTCAGCCACTATTCTGCTAAAAGAATCTGAGGACATCAAGGTAAGGTTGTTGGCACTGGAAAATGGAATGCAGATGCTACAAGAGAAAGTTGGTAAGTCTCTTCAAGTTGGAAAGGAAACTAGCTCTGACATAGGGAAGCTACGAATTGCTATGGATGATCTGAGAAAGGAAGGAGTCTCGTCTGTGAACAAGCTGATTAAGCAAGTCAACTCCATCTCAAAGGAAGCCAATTCGTCACACAACCAGCTAGTTGTCTCAGTGCAAACCTCCTACTCAAATTTCTGCAAAAATGTGGAGCGCTTTTATGATACCTTCTGCAGGAACATGCACAACACTCTCAAATACTTCTTGGAAAAGCGTTAATCTTGTCCTCTTGAAGCCCTTGCTTTTAAAACTCCTTTTATGGGGATTTGTCCCCATCAGACATTTTATTTTGGCTCTGTATCAGGGGTTTCTTATACCGCTCTGATATTCTCTGCTACTCCTGGTTTCTTTTAACTGCTATCTAGTTTTTTATATGTGTTTTGCCTATTTGTATGTGCTATCTGTTTGTTCTGCTTATGTGTATGTATGTGCTATCTTTCTATTCTGCCTGTGTGTTTTTTCTGTATGTTCTATTTGATTATGACAAAGGGGGAGAAGACACACACAAAATTTTCTGAAATCTCAGAGATCTTGACAAGCACTAAGCAAGGGGGAGCACAAAGAAAGGGGGAGCCCGACAATCTAACAGGGAAGTATAATAAAACTAATTTTGTGTACTTAATTGTCATCAATCAAAAAAGAGGAGACTGTTAGCCTCCTTAACTAAATGATTTTTCTTATGACAATTAATCTCGTATGTATGTTGGTGCAGGCAAAAAGAACAACTCAATCAAACCCATAAATCAAGGAGACAAAATCGTGCAAGACGGGCTCAAGATATAGACAACTCAAACCCATAAATTAAGGAGATCAAATCAACATAATTTCAGCGAGCAGAGAAGGAAGGAATCAATCAAATCAAGGAAAAGAAGGAAGGAAGAAATTAAGCAGATCCTTCACTCAAGGAGATCGATCAATTCACAAGGAAGGAACACCATGGACATATCTGATATGGACATGATTTGAAGAAGATTTGAAGAATATACTCAATCAAGGAAACATTACAAATCCTTGATTGAAAGAAACTCCCTTGGGTTTTCCTTTCCAGAGCAAAAGCACACCTACCAACTCCAGTATAAAATCCAGTACGTCAAGAAGAGAAAAGTACGCAACTTCACTTGAACGAGTCCACTGTCTTGCTTTTATCTTTCATAAAGCTTTGTATTCTGAGAGTCTACAATAGTTACATAAAGAAAAAGAAAGATTCAGTACTAGTTATACAGGTAGAGGTTGTATCATTGATAGAATACATTGTGTCTTAGACGAGGAAGAATTATCTGTAATTCAAGTTCATCAAAGAAAGATCTAAAGAAAACTCTTGAAACCCAAGGAGACTGGAATAGGCACCACTCTGGTGATCCGAACCAGTATAAAAACCTCTGTCTCATTTTATTTCCTGCAAGTATTTTATTTATTTTACTGTCTGAACTGATCTGCAGGGAGTCGGCTCTATCATACAGGCAGTCGACTAAGTTAAAAATTTCAATTCACCCCCCCCCCCTTCCCCTCTTGACTTTCATAATGGCAATGAGAATGCCTCAACGTCGTCCAAATTTATTACTATGGTTTTATGACACGAATGTATCGATGAAGTCTCAAAAATTCATTAATGAGATGAAACAAGTGCAATAATGTAAACTATCAGGTAAGGTGGACAGTATCAATGATAAGGCTAAGATGAGGAGTTGAGCAAGGTCAAATGCATGAAAGGTGAGTTGTTGTGATGAGATTCGAGGTGGTAAGACTTCTTATGGGGTTCGTATGAGGAGTTCTCCTTCATTCTATGAAACGGAGGTGCAATGAGCGAAATTTGAATACTTCAAGTTTTGTGACACAATGACCACAGTGGTAAAGTACGCATCGGTTGTAAGCCGCACGGCGTGCTAAGTCAATTATTGCCTGATTTTATGAAAGGTTATGTTGAATTTCAGTGCGATAAGGTGGTAGTGGAATCCGGATAAGTTATTGTGAGTTACCCAATGGCATGTCTTTTGGCCTGGCCAAGTGGGGGAAATTACTATGGATAATTGAATCCTCCTAATTTACTACCTATATATGGTTATGTATAGAGGTGTTCATGAATCAGTTTAGATCGGTTATTGGTCAAATTAAAACTAAACTAATTTAATTGGTTTTTAAATTATTAAAACCAAACTTAATATATATTTACCAATTTGATTGTTATCAGTTTTGGGTCGATTGTTTGGTTGTTAATCATACACGGAAAAAAAAAATTATTCAAAAGGGAAACAAAGACAACTATTCATTCAAAAAGAAAAATAGTTAAAACGGCTGGCATTACAAAAGTTTCAATCACTAAATTTACTGTGGATTAAGCTCCAAAATTCACCACTTTTGGCCTAGACAAGGAAGAGTGGGCATTCCCAGTCCCATCAAAAACTGCCATAGGATATTTAAAATTAAAAGTTGTTCATAAAAAAAAATATTATGTATATATAAGTAAAAATAAAATTATATATATATATATATATATATATATATATATATATATATATATAATTTGTCAGTTCGATTCGGTTATATTTTTGATTTTTTTGAGAAAAATCAAAATCAAACCAAATATTATCGATTTTTAAAAATATAAAATCAAGACATATAAAATGAATTTATTTAATCAATTTGATTCAATATTTCAATTTTGGATCGATTTTTAATCTCGTGAACCCCCTAGTTATGTGTATTACTAAGAAAGAAGTCTCACAATAGTGTTCATGCCGTCCATGTCTCGATATCTTTTGGCTGGCCACTGTAAATGAAATTCGAAAATCAACTTTGCTATTCCTTCTCTTTTTTCTCCAATAAGTCCAGCAAACCTTGATTATGCTCATGAAAAGGAAGAATGATAAAAAGAAAAAAGAACAAGTGACCAGTATTAACATTTCTCGACAGGATCTTCACCGTCAATACAAGCTGAAGCTAATGAAATCAAAGAACATGGTATCTAAAACCTCAAAGGCAGTTGATATTCACAATTATGAACATAAGATACATGTAATTGGTCTTTGGAAAAGCAGGAAAAAATTCTGGCTCATTTTGCAAACTCTCAAACTTTGACGCAATTTCCAGATATGCAAGAAAAGATTCCACCCGTATACTCTGGAACTTCACCGAGATGCAGAAGGAAACTAGAAAATCAGAACCAGGTTCAAAAAATAGATTTCTCCCTCCAAATATATTCTTTTATAGCAAAAGTTATACCAGCTGCTCTGCATTTTGAGACACCAATCACTTCTCTGAATGATCCCAGACCCTCATTGGTCACACCATTCAACAAACAAGGCCTCTCCAACAGGCAGCAGTCTTCCATTTAAAAATAAAATAAAAATAATGTCTATGTCATATGCTACATGAGATTGCTATCAGGAGTAAAGGGAAGAAACGAAGAAACCAAGTTTGTGTAGAGGAATAGCATATGGCCGAAGAGCATCAGCACCAAATCCTCAATATTGCTCACTGCATTTTGCTATAGCTTAAAACTAAAGTACAGGTAGCCTCCACGTGGGACTCAGCGTAATCTTCCCACTTCCTTCCAACAGAACAAACAGTCTTCTATAGTAAAAGTTTACTCATTTACAGTGTTCTCCTCTCCAATCTCTTCTTCACTATCTTTTGGCCCATCAAAAACTTCAAAATCATCAAAACCTGCGGTAAGAGTTGATGGTCATCAAATGATTGCAGTTAGCAAAGATTTCCTAAATGAGAAACATAAGTTACCTGCACCTAAGGCTTCAATATCATCAACTAATGGACCTAAGGGAGCTGTGCTGCCCAAAGGAGGGTCAACAGTCATCCAGTCTGAACTTTCCATGTCCTCCGAGCTTAGTTCCCTCCTGGAAACCCAATTATGGACAAGTTCCATTTTGTCATAGGAAATGGAGTCCATACAATCCGGCTCCATGTTCTTCCTAGTGTTGTAAGACATAAATTAGACATACTCTTTTACATCTCAAGAAAAGGAGAACAATATTTCAATTTCTCCCTTTACCTTTGCCTCAGCCACAGGTTGTACTGAACAAAAGCAAGATCATTAAGTCTTTGATGCTCGATGCAATTTTTTGTTTCATGCATCTCTTCTAAAGGAATTCGACCTGGCTTGGACCTGATCAAACTTGATGTTTGACTGAGAATACGGATGGCCAAGCGAGCCAAATTTGGGCATCCTCCACCATATGTTGACCACCACTCAGCTGTAAGAATTACAACATAATGAGTCACCTCTGAAACAGACAAAGATACAATATACTAGGACCATGGCGCTACATTATTACTTGTTAATTTGCTTTGCCAAACTCCAATAATTTCGTAAACTAACAAATATTTCACACTTAGACTAACAAGAATTTTCCTCCACAATCTTTGAAGTCAAATGCCATGCAAACAAAACGGCAAATCAATGGGAGAGATACTAGTTAACAGTTCACGCGGCTTGAAACCTTGACCAGCATCCTATCCAAGCAAATGCAAATTACATGGTTTCATGCAACTAGAAGGATACACTCTATGCAATAGAGCATGACTCGGACTAGCTTGTGGCCATTAACAACAAAATATTTCGCTGATTGAAGGATCTTAAGCAGAAAATAAGCATCCATCCCGATACTACCAAACATATACAAACAAAAGCCTGTCGACATAAGCTGACCACACTAGAAAGAAATGGGAACTAAACAAGCGATAGAAATGAACATAAAATAAAATATGTATATTCGTTTTGGATGTAATGATTTCTTCAAATGATAGTCACCATTAGACTATCCAAGAGAGATAAGGTTGAAGAGGGATGGAGATATTGTTCATTTGACACTCTATCAGGAAAAAGGAAAAAAAGAGGTGATATTCAAGTTGAGATAAACTAACTTTCCTGAATCACTAATTGTCTGAAGATTTTAAACCACACAAATAGTAGGTGTCTACAGGATTCATTTCATGGAATGCACTCACCAGGAAAAAGAGTGTCTCTGGCTCTTACTGCCATTTTCCTCCCAAAATCTCCAGCACTGTTGTGGTAAGAAGTAGTTTCTTTCACAATTTTGTCTTGGATTTTAGGATCAGGAACCAATTTCTCTATACAATCATATACCAGTGATCTGATATGGAGGTGCACATCTTCCTCAGTAGTATAGAAAAACTTGGGATTGAGGTAAAATCCTGCAGCATGAAGAGGATGTCGCTGAAGTGATTCCCACCTGTGATCTATAACATTCCAATAAACTGAGTAATCCTTCTTATCGACAAGCTCTTTCTTAATTGTTTCTTTTGCTCGATAGACCCCAGCATAAACATACGCCATTGCAGGCCTCTCCTCACTACAGACTATCCTTAAAAGCCTCAAGATGGGATCTGTCAAGCGGGTAATCAAGCTGCAAGTAGACCAAAAGGACTGATTACTGATATAATTGAGCATGGCAAACCCCTCTGGGTTCTTTGAATATGGGCTCTCCATCCACTCCATTGAAGTAACCATTGATTGCAAATTGTGTTTGATATTTACCATTCTTTTTAGTGTCAAAAAGTCGGTTGCAGAGCGTGTAATTCCCAAATCAACTAAGTCAACTCCAAAGGTGAACTTTCTCATCATACTC
Source organism: Jaltomata sinuosa (assembly GCA_003996215.1). NCBI lineage: Eukaryota > Viridiplantae > Streptophyta > Magnoliopsida > Solanales > Solanaceae > Jaltomata > Jaltomata sinuosa. Next base: position 62,941 of record QJPP01003189.1, on the reverse strand, counting down.
AAGAGGATGTTATTATTGTAGATGAATCTTGATATTGACTTGGCTTGTTCCATTATTGTATCGATCCACTCAAGTTTATTTATGTCCTCGAGCATCAAGTCAATGGAGTGAGCAGCACAAGGAGTCCAAAAGAGTGTAGGGTAAGCATCAGTGAGCCTTTTCCCAGCAATAACGTATCGCTCCTCATTACTAGTTACTACTTGCAACACATTTCTCACACCAACTTCCTCCACTACCTCCTTAAGCAACTCATAAAGAGAATCCGTAGAATTAATTAGGCTAGATGCATCCACAGACCTCAGAAACATTGTCCCTTCGGGGCAGTAGACGAAAAAGTTTACCAGTGTTTTACCCTTTCCTGTAATCGACTCATCAACCAAAACAGAACAACCACTCCTTGCCCAGCAGCTTGAACATTGATCAATGTCACTCCTCACTTCTTGAACTGAAGCTTTTAGAACCCAGCTTCTGAGGTCATGGTAAGAAGGGCCTGCAACTTGTGCTCCTTGGGAAGCGATCACATCAATCATTGGTTGGAAATAAACAGAATTTACAGCATCAAGAGGCACCCTTGCATCTAAAAGGAATCTGGCTACTGCCATATGCACATGATTGTTGACTCTTTTCGACTGGTTAATTGCTAGAACCATGGCATTATTATTTGAGGAAGAGGCTTTTCTAATCCTACTTTTTTTCTTCCTACCACCTATGTTATTACCTCCTTCATCTCGATTCAAAAACAAATTAGAGGTTTGTTCAAGAGCTTCTGGCATTGGAAGCAAGTCAACTTCCGTATTCAGGCCACAACTATCAGTCAATGCAGCAACCTCATTATAAGTAGATATTTCCTCAGCAAGTTTCTGTTTTTTTCTCTTCTTCATTACAACACCATTTAAGCTCTCTTGCATCAGAAGGCGAATATCGGGCTGAACTCTCAAACAAGTAGATGCATTACCTTTCTGACCCGCAAGATGTTCCTTAATCCTATGAATTCCACCACCCTTAAATATTTTACCACAATATATACACTTCAACTGCACTCTCTCCCCATCCTTAAACATTTGACAATGCTTCCATGCCGGGTCATGTTTTTGTGAAGTAACTGGAACTGGTTCCAAACTAGAACCCATGACCCTTCACTTCAATCTCTTTCAGAGTCTAAAACGCCCGCGACAATTTTAAATCCGACAAAGATGAATATTCCAAAGCCGTAAAATTTAAAACTTACTTGTTCGTCCGCCTTAACGAGAGGTAGAAAGATGGGAGAAACCAACCGAGTTAGGGATTGCAGATTGGTTTTTTTCTTTCTTTTGTTTTATAGAGAAAGAGAGAATCGAAGGATGACCGGTTAGGATAGTAAATCGGGAGAACTAAAGTTCGGGTTGACCCGAGAATTTGAGGGTCAAAATATGGCTTTGACCGGTTTAGTAGGTTAGGAGAACCGGCAGTTTCAGTATCCCGTTGCTGGAGAGCCAAACATGAATCTGCGATCACTAAGGCTGTCGGGTTTCGGCCACTAGACCGGAACTTTTTCGTCATTCGCAACGGCCAAGCACTACAGAATTCGCTCCCTCACCCCTGCCTTGTTTCTTTTCTTGAACCGGCCACGCCCAATGACCATCAAAATTCTTTTTGAATTCTTCTATAATTATTTTATATATCTATTATATTATTATTATTATTATTCTATTATATTTTATTATATATTATATTATTTTATTTTAATATATATTTATTATTATTTAATAGAAGAGCCATCACTAGGACGACCAAGGGTAAATTTGTCAATTAACAAAAAATATAGTTTAAAGCAATTGTACATAGTGCAAAGAAATGTAAAGAAAGTATGAAATTTTCAAAAAAAAATAATCTATGATCTAGAAAATTCTATTGGTCAAGCATTGACAAAGTAAAAAAAAAAAAAAAAATCAAAGAAAAAAGTAAAAAAATTAAGTGTAAATCTAAAGATGTGGGATTCATTTATTGTCTTCAAAAGGATATGAAGAAGTTATTTTTTGCAAAAAGTTATTTATTCATGTAACTCAAGAATCAAGATCATACACTTTTTCTTTTTTTCTTATTTATTATGATATATAATTCAATTGTTTTATTTAGCTATTACTTCAATTTAATTCTTGACATATTTCCCATTCAACATGTTTGCTAAAAATAATTACTTTAATGTTAAAAGTTTAACTTTTTAAATTTAAAATATAATTAATTATTTTCTCCTTTATTATTGGCTCTAATATATAATGAAAAGAAATTAGTGCAGTAAAATTGATAATATATTAAATTGAGACTAAGAAATAAAAAAGAATAATTTAATTAATTTTAAAAAAAATATTTTAAAAATAGTATAAAAAAGTAACATGACAAATAAATAAATAAATAAATAAATAAGATGAAATACTTGCAATTAAAGTAAACTAGAAGTGTTAACTAAATTTTAAAATAGTAGTTCTTCATTTAAACAGCGAATCAAGTTTATAATTTATTTCATTTCAAATATATTAATTTAAATATTTGAATTAATATAAGTTTGATTTAATTTTGATAGTTGTCGAATTAAATTTTGCTAAAAATAAGAAGTATTTTTTAGTCCAATTTACGTATATTGACAATATAATTTTTTTTACTTTAAAATTAATTAAATCAAATTTTATTTATTACAATAGATTACTTACTTATTTTTCAAGTTATCTATTAATGCTTAATGTTGTTCTTATCTTTCTCTAAATATAATTAAAAAAATAACTTCTTCTTAAGCAAGTTATCTCCTTTAAAAAATATTAATAAATCTCATGAAAAAATTACAATTGAAAAATTAAGTATTCATAAACGTTATATTTGTATATTATCTAGAAGAGCCATCACTAGGACGATCAAGGGTAAATTTATCAATTAACAAAAAATATAGTTTAAAGCAATTGTCCAGTGCAAAGAAATGCAAAGAAAGTATGAAATTTTCAAAAAAAATTAATCTATGATCTAGAAAATTCTAATGGTCAAGCATTGACAAAGTAAAAAAAAAAAAAAAAAAAATTCAAAAAAAAAAGTAAAAAAATTAAGTGTACATCTAAAGATGTGGGGTTCATTTATTGTCTTCAAAAGGATATGAAGAAGTTATTTTTTTACAAAAAGTATTTATTCATGTAACTTCAAGAATCAAGATCATACACTTTTTCTTTTTTTCTTATTTATTATGATATATAATTCAATTGCTTTATTTAGCTATTACTTCAATTTAATTCTTGACATATTTCCCATTCAACATGTTTGCTAAAAATAATTACTTTAATGTTAAAAGTTTAACTTTTTAAATTTAAAATATAATTAATTATTTTCTCCTTTATTATTGGCTCTAATATATAATGGAAAGAAATTAGTGCAGTAAAATTGATAATATATTAAATTGAGACTAAGAAATAAATAAGAATAATTTAATTAATTTTTAAAAAAATATTTTAAAAATAGTATAAAAAAGTAACATGACAAATAAATAAATAAATAAATAAATAAGATGAAATACTTGCAATTAAAGTAAACTAGAAGTGTTAACTAAATTTTAAAATAGTAGTTCTTCATTTAAACAGTGAATCAAGTTTATAATTTATTTCATTTCAAATATATTAATTTAAATATTTGAATTAATATAAGTTTGATTTAATTTTGATAGTTGTCGAATTAAATTTTGCTAAAAATAAGAAGTATTTTTTAGTCCAATTTACGTATATTGACAATACAATTTTTTTTTACTTTAAAATTAATTAAATCAAGTTTTATTTATTACAATAGATTACTTACTTATTTTTCAAGTTATCTATTAATGCTTAATGTTATTCTTATCTTTCTCTAAATATAATTAAAAAATAACTTCTTCTTAAGCAAGTTATCTCCTTTAAAAAATATTAATAAATCTCATGAAAAAATTACAATTGAGAAATTAAGTATTCATAAACGTTATATTTGTATATTATCTAGAAGAGCCATCACTAGGACGATCAAGGGTAAATTTATCAATTAACAAAAAATATAGTTTAAAGCAATTGTCCAGTGCAAAGAAATGCAAAGAAAGTATGAAATTTTCAAAAAAAATTAATCTATGATCTAGAAAATTCTAATGGTCAAGCATTGACAAAGTAAAAAAAAAAAAAAGGAAAAAGTAAAAAGATTGAGTGTACATCTAAAGATGTGGAGTTCATTTATTGTCTTCAAAAGGATATGAAGAAGTTATTTTTTACAAAAAAATATTTATTCATGTAACTTCAAGAATCAAGATCATACACTTTTTCTTCTTTTCTTATTTATTATGATATATAATTCAATTGCTCTATTTAGCTATTACTTCAATTTAATTCTTGACATATTTTCCATTCAACATGTTTACTAAAAATAATTACTTTAATGTTAAAAAGTTAATTTCTTAAATTTAAAATATAATTAATTATTGTCTCCTTTATTGTTGGCTCTAATATATAATGGAAAGAAATTAGTGCAGTAAAATTGATAATATATTAAATTTAGACTGAGAAATAAATAAGGATAATTTAATTAATATTTTTAAACATATTTTTAAAATAGTATAAAAAAGTAACATGACAAATAAATAAATAAATAAATAAGATGAAATACTTGAAATTAAAATAAACTAGAAGCGTTAACTAAATTTTAAAATAGTTGTTCTTCATTTAAACAGCGAATCAAGTTTATAATTTATTTCATTTCAAATATAATAATTTAAATATTTGAACTAATATAAGTTTGATTTAATTTTGATAGTTGTCGAATTAAATTTTGCTAAAAATAAGAAGTATTTTTTAGTCCAATTTACGTATATTGACAATATAATATTTTTTTACTTTAAAATTAATTAAATCAAATTTTATTTATTACAATAGATTACATACTTTATTTTTTAAGTTATCAATTAATGCTTAATGTTATTCTTATCTTTATCTAAATATAATTAAAAAAATAACTTCTTCTTAAGCAAGTTATCTCCTTTAAAAAATATTTATAAATCTCATGAAAAAATTACAATTGAGAAATTGAGTATTCATAAACGTTATATTTGTAGTAAAATTTAATAAAATAAAATATTAGATATAAAAAATGAAGTATTACATTAAACATATTTTGAACATATAACTTATTAGCAATTAGATAAGTAAATGAATTTAAGCGAATTACTATTTAGAAAAAAATGGTAAAACTCAACATTGATGAGAAAAAATATTGAAGTAAAATAAAAATATTTAAGCCAAAAATTTAAAATTTAATTCTAAACAAAAAAGCTTAAAATACATTTATGATTTGAGACTATATGTTATATTCTCATTAAATTGATATAAATGATAGAAGTAATTATCAACTATATATCTTTCTATCTGGAAAAAAAAAATCAACAATGTCATGCAAATATTTTTATTATCAATTAAGATATTTTACATGTGTTTGCGGTTCTTACTTTTCATTTTTACTTGTGAGCAATAAATTAAAAATATTGGACTTCAAGATAAATCATAATGACTCACGATATAATTTAATTTAATATAATAAATGAATTATCTTTCAATCCTAATAAATTTATGTCATTATGCGATAGTAAAAAGTAAATTAAATGCTAAATCTCAAATGTTTTACAATGTAAAAGAATATTTCTTCTCATAATTGATGTTAATAATATTTGAAAGTATTTTTGAATTTTTTTTTCATAATACTTTATTTATGTTAAAATTTTGATTGGGATAAATAAAATATAGGTCAAAATGGTATAGTAATATTTTAGTGAACAACTTTTTTTTTTAAATGGGCAAAATAATAGCAGAAATTTAAATTTTCTTTACATGAAATTGATCTAAAGTATATAATCAATTTTATTGGGTCCGTACCACGAGTCTTAAATTATCTAGTTTCTATTTTTATTTTTATTTTTATATTATTATATAGAAGAGTCATAACTAGAACGACCAAGAACAAATTTGTCAATTAACAAAAAATATAACTTAAAATAATTATACATCATGCAAAAAGAGTAAATTTTCAAAAAAGCCAATCTATATTCTAGAAAATTCTAGTGACTAGGCATTGAGAAAGCACAAAAATTAAATGTATATCTAAAGGTGTGAAATCCATTTATTATCTTCAAAAAGATATGGAGAAGTTCTTTCTTTCTTTTTTTATTTATGTAACTTCAAAAATAAAGATCATACACTTTTTAAAATTTATTTATTGTAATCTAATCCAATTGCTTAATTTTATTATTACTTTAATTTATTTCTTAAAGTATTTTATATTCATCGTGTTTACTAAAAATAATTTTTTATATAAAAAAGTCATTTTTTCAATTTAAAATATAATTAATTATTGTCTCCATTATTTTGGCTCTAATATCTAATGGAAATAAATTAGTGTAGTAAAACTAATAATATATTAAATTTAAATTAAAGAATAAAAAATAATAATTTAATTAATTTTTAAAATAGTGTAAATTAATGTAAACTAGAAGTGTTCATTAAATTTTATAACAGTTCATCATTTAATAGAGAATCAAGGTTTTAATTTATTTTATTTCAAACTATTAATTTATATATTTAAACTAATGTAAGTTTGATTTAATTTTGAAGTTGCCGAATTAAATTTTGATAAAAAGAATAAGTATTTTTTGAGTCAATACATATATTGATAATATAATATTTTTTACCTTAAAATTAATTAAGTAAAACTTAATTATGTATAGTAGATTCATTACTTTATTTTTCAAGTTATCAATTAATGCTTAATGTTAATTTTATTTTTGTCTAACTATGATTGGAAAAGAGCTCCTTCTTAAGCAAGTTATTTTTTTTTAGAAAATATTGACAAATCACATGAAAATGTTATAATTGAGTACTTATAATCGTTATATTTATAGCAAAAGTTAATAAAATAAAATTTATATACAAAAAATGAATTATTACATTAGCCATGTTTTGAACATATAACTTATTAGCAATTAAATAAGTAAATGAATTTAAACGGTTTACTACTCAGAAAAAGATGATAATAATGATAAATGCATAGTTGTAATTTTGAAAATTACGTAACCAATCAACATTAATGATAAAAAATATTGAAATAAAATAAAAATATTCAAGCCAAGAAAGAAATTTGATATATAATTATATATATTGTATACTCAGAAAACTTTCATAAAAGAATTTATAACTTAATTCTAAAAAACAACGTTTAAAATACACTTATGATTTGAGAATATATTTTATCTTTTCATAAATTGATATAAAATGATAGAAGTATTTATTAACTATATATCATTCTACATAAAAAGAAATTAATAAATATTATGTCATTTAATATTTTTTCTATTATTAGTTAAAATATTTTGTACGTGTTTGCGATTTTTAGTTCTAATTTTTACTTGTGAGCAATATACTAAAAATACTGACATTCAAGGTAAATAGATAATGACTCACAACTGTAATATAATTCAATTTGATCTAACAAATCGATTATCTTCCATAATAAATTTATGTCATTATACAATAGTAAAAAGTAAATCAAATCTAAAATATCAGGTGTTTTACAATATAAAAAATGATTGTTCCCATAATTAATGTCAATAATATTAAAAATATTTTTGGATTAAGTTATCTTTTTACAATACTTTACTTATGCTAAAATTTTGATTGGGACAAACAAAATATAAGTAAAAATGGTATAGTGATATTTTTGTGAACAACTTTTATTTTTTTAAAATGGGCAAAATAATAGCAAAAAATTAAGTTTTTTAATATGAAAGTGATTTAAAGTATATAATCAGTTATATTGGGCCCGTATTATGAACCATAAATCATCTAGTTATTATTATATTACCTTACTTATAAAGGAGGATAAGCAGGCAGCTGATCGACATGCCTGCTTAAATATTTTCTTTTACAATTCCTCTGTTTTAATTTATTTATTTCATTTTTTAAAAAAAAATTGTTATATATTTTAAAATTACATTAAAAGTAGTATAAATCATGATAATTAATAACTTAAAATATTTTAAAAACATAAAAAAAAATTGTCTGCTTGGATATTTCCTTTTATTACCTTACTTATAAAAGGGAATAAGCAAGCAACTGATCGACATGCCTGCTAGTAGGGGTGTCAATGGTTTTAAAAAAAATCGACGTAACCCACCGAATCGTATCGTATCGAATCAATTTTTCAATTTTTTTAATAAAATCGATGAATTTTATATAAATTTATAACCATATCAAATAATTGGATAGATTTTTTATTTTATAAAAAATAATCAAAAAAATATCAAACCATACCGAATAATACATGTGTAAATATATTTTATATATTAAGTCTAAAAATAATAAAATATTAAAACTTTACTTAGGACCCCGGGTGATGAAAGACGGCAACATAATTTACACTCAAAGTCTTAATATTGAAACTTATTATACTACTCCGATCGAAACTAAATTAGTTCTAGGATCTCGGCTCTCGAGTAGTAACTAGTAAGCTACAAGGTATTCCAATGATCTTGGATAACAAGCTACACGTTATTAGATATTTTTCCTCTCTTATGATTTAAATTTCTCTTATTCGATAATTAATTTAAGTAGATACAATTCTTGAGTTTCATCTTCATTGCTTTCTTTCCGCTCGTGTAATCTAAATTATATTTTCTGTCTTTGCTTGATATTGTTTTACACTATCGTAAAAAAATGAAATTAATTTATATTCTTATTTTCTTTCATGTTTTCTTGATTCATCACCATTTAAACAATAAAAATGCCTAAAGAGTCTTTGCCAAAGTCATACACAAGTATATATGGTAGAGTATTCTAACTTTTATTTACTTTTTTAAAAAATACCAAAAATTAATCGAACCATACCGATACTAAAGAGAAACTGAAATGATGAAACGATTTTGAAAAGTCTAATTTTGGTTATATAAACTAAAATAATCAAAAAATTGTTATGATAGAAATTTTATAAAATAACCGCCCGAACCGTACTATTGACACCCCTACCTGTTTCTGTTGTCTGCTTAGATATTGCCTTTTATATTTTTTTCTTTTTAATTTGTTTATCTTATTTTTCATTTTAATCTGTTATATATTTAAAAATTAAGTAAAAAAAATACAAAATGACAATAATAACAACTTAAAATATTTAAAAGACATAAAAAATTTGATTGATTCTCAAAATTTTATCAATGCCACATAAATTGTGACAGAAGAAAAAGTGTTATAAATCACAATAATTAACAACTTAAAATATTTAAAAGATATATAAAAAATTTAGTTGACTTTCGAAATTGTATCGATGCCACATAAATTGGGAAGTAGGGAGTAACATATATTATTTGAAAATTACGTAAAAGATTTATAAATTACGATAGTTACCAACTTAAAATATCTAAAAAAGTAAATCATATAAATTTTTTAATAATATCTAGGTTAATAAGCAGGCAACTGATCGACGTGTCTGCTTGTGCTGTCTGCTTAGATATTTTATTTTATAATCTCTCCATTTTAATTTGTTTATTTTTTTAAATTTGTTATATATTTAAAAATTACGTAAAAAGTAGTATAAATCACAATAATTAACAACTTAAAATATTTAAAAGAAATGAGAATTTTTGCCTACTTGGATATTTTCTTTTATACTTTTTCCATTTTAATTTATTTATCTTACTTTTCTTTTTAATCTGTTATATATTTAAAAATTACGTAAAAAGTACTATAAATCACAATAATAACAAATTAAAATATTTTAAAAACATAAAAAATTTGATCGACTCTCGAAATTTTATTAGTGCCACTGAGACAAAAGAAAAAGTACCATAAATTACAAATAATTAACAACTTAAAATATTTAAAAGATGTATAAAAAATTTAGTTGACTTTTAAAATTGTATCAATGCCACATAAATTGAGACACAGGAAGTAGTAACATATATTATTTTAAAATTACGTAAAAAATATTATAAATGACAATAGCTAAGAACTTGAAATATCTAAAAATAATATAAAAAAATTGATTGACTATCTAAATTATATCTGTATCACATAAATTGAAATAAAAATAATATATATTGGACTCATATTAGTACGGGCTCCACTATATTTAGTTATTATATATAGAAGAGCCAAGTTTATGACCATCAAAAGTAATTTTATAACTCCTAACTTTATTTAATGATAAAATTATCATTATCAAATTAGTGATCAAATAATTTTTTAGAAGATTCCACTTCTTTCTCCAGAGCCACATAAGCCTTATTTCACATGCATACTCATTTCTATTCTCTTTATTTTTCTTCTAAAAAATGAATCTTTTCTATTATATGACAATGGCTATGACTAAAGATAAATTTTTCAATAGAACTAAAATTTTCTACACTAATTCATGCAAATTTTCAGCCGCTCTTTTCATGAATGAAAATTTTGTACTTTCAAATTTAAATGAAATAAAAAATTTCTTTCATCATATATTCATGATAATGATTCTTCTAAAACTAATTTTATAGAGTACTCAAGTCTATCGGGATGAAATCTCCTCCATTAGAATTTTTTTAAATTTTTTTCAATAGAGTGGTAAATAATTACCAAGTGTTCAATTTATATTTTGAAAATTGAAATTAGTTTAAACTATTAATATTTCGCCTTTAGTTCAAAAGCAAGTTTTTACATAAATGAATGAGCTTTCTTTAAACTAATAAATAATTTTAATCTATATAAAATTGATTATATTATAAAGAAGAGATTGCAACATTTTAAAATATTTTTACAAAAGTGAATTTACACCTATGTTATCTCAATCCTAACTCGTGACTCTTCTTCTTATTCATCCTCTTTTACATTGTACACAATTTTTTTTTCAACATACACTGATTCATCTTAATTAACTCAAAAAAATATATTCAAAGATGACATATTAAAGGAAGAAAAATAAATAATAAATAAATTTGTTACAACTCTTAATTTATCTCAATCTGATATTAGGAATCAATCAATGTGAAAATTCATTTTAATTAAATATTTGATATTAAACAAATAAAAAATAAAAGAAAAAATGAGCACACGAAATTTCATATCTCAGATTTCTTTTGCATCTATTGGATGAAAAATTAGACAGAAGATTGTGAGTAAAAATTGCAAAAAAGTGCGTACAAATTTATTTTTGAACTAAGTGTGAAATATTAATAATTTTAAAATTAATCTTAACTTTCAAAATATAAATTAAATATTTAGCAATCACCTATCACTCCATTGAAAAAAACTTGAGAAAATTCTAATGGAGTAGATCTCAAACCCAAGTTAAGGGAGTAAAGAAGAGATGAAAGATAAAGTGCATTAATTACAGTAGTTTGTATTATAACTTTAAATTGGCCGATACTTTTTGAAAACGGTACAATAATCACTTTTTCCCCATTCTAAAATGATTTAAGTACTAAGAATAGGGTTGAAAAAGAAATAATTTAATTATTTCTTGATTGTTTAAATTGACAATTAGTGTGAAACAAGTCATTTTAGTACTAGTTCTGTACAATCTAAGAAAATCACATAAATATTATTCTATTAAAAGAAAAACTTCTTCAATATTTCACTATTAAGTCAATTTCCAGGTGAATAGATTATTGAACATGCAGATTGAGTTACTTTCATTATCGTTGCCAAAATGTCATATAATGGATTTCATACACAAAAACAACATCAGTTGGATTGTTTAAGCGAGAAGTTTTAATATATATTGAGAATTGAGTTGAGTTAAAACTTAAAAATAAAATAAAAGAGAGACTGATCCACACTACTATAATAGTAACCATCTTTTGAAGCAAAGACATAAGAACTTAACATTTTTTACATTTTATGTTCTGTTAAACTGCTTTCGTTTTTCACCTTATTCTTTATTTTCACTGACAATATCATCAACTATTAAATAATCTATTAGAACAATATACAATTTTTATATATAATAATTGAACATGAAAAATATTGAAATTTCATGCATAAACTATCAAAATTTTACCCACAAATTATCTTTTATTTATTGAGCAAAAGTAAAAAAGTAAAAAATACCTTATATTATAAATGATTGTCGATTTCATTATTTCATATACACAATCATTTTCTTCATTTAAATACAGTTGACAAAAAATAATGAAAAGAAACGGAGTGGTGGAAGTAATAAGAGAATTAGTTGCTCTTGTGACTCGGGATGAACCTTTATTGGTGGAAGAAAGGATCGAATAGTGATGGATTCCTATAGAACATCGAAATTTGGTACTGTGAATTTGCGAATTTTTTCTTTTGATTAATAAAGCACTTCAGTGCGTGTCAAATTATAATATCTAAGTTTATAATGTGATTCTACGTAGTTTTCAGTCATGATTTTTCTTCGATAGTACAAAATTTAAAGGTTTAAAAGATAGACCGAATCCTTGAAATCTTGAAATAAAATACCAAAAGACATGAAAATGAGTTTGTTTAAAAAGAAAAGAAATGAAATTACCTGTATGTTATATGATTGGAGTTGAGCAAAATACACCAAATAAAAAATTAATAGGCTTTTATGGAGAAGGAAGCTTTCCAACTAAAGGAGAAAAATAAATTGATGAAGTGAATGATATTGTCTACTTTAGGGGAAATGGTTCGGAACACACCTAAACTATGACCGAAATTATTGTTACACACTCCAACTTTGTGGGGGTTCTATGACCCTCCTGAACTATTTAATAGTGTAATATTGAGGGTATTATCAACATAGCTGGATGTGCAAGTGAACACACGTATAAGCAACAACTTTAAAACAATAGATTGAAAGCAAAAATCACAAGAAATTTGAATGATTTGTGTTATTTGATCAATAATTCTGAAGATAAAGTTAGAGAGTTTTAGGAAAATCCTAAGGTTAATGGAAGATAAATTAACATTAATGATAATTGACTCCTCTTTTTGGTAGCGTGTGTAAACACTAACTTTAGTTTGAGTGATTTAATGATCCAACTAAGCTGATAATACCCTCAATATTACACTATAAAATAGTCCAGGGGGGTCATAGGACCCCTACAAAATTAGAGTGTGTAACAGCAATTTCGGTCATAGTTTAAGTGTGTTTTGAGTCATTTTCCCTCTACTTTTATAAGCATATTTAAATATGAGGAAAAAATATATAATCGGTAGAAGTTGAGAGGACCAGACAGATAAAAGCTAGAATGCAAAAAGATTGATGTTATAAATGATAGTAGTGGCAAATAAAAGGTAAAATGCAAACAGATCTATGTTACAAATGATAGTAGTGGCAATTAAGAACATTTTACAACATTAATGGCTTAATGCAAATGTACTTTATTCATTTAATAAAATATATTATTTTTTAATTATGAAGGGTAAAATAATTAATCAACTTTCGAAGGGTATTTTCGTAATCTAACTTTCAATTATGAGGCTTCCCACTTTTAATAAAGTATGATACATGACAACCAAAAATGAACGGATAAAGTCTTTGAGAATAACTATTTTAGTGTATATGATAATTAAAAAGAAACGGAGGGAGTAGTTTATCGCTGCCCCTAAATATAGTACTTGTCAATTTAAAAGTTTATGAGAGTATCAATTAATTTTTTTTAACCTTACCTTTGGAAATAATTATTCTATAAATAAGAGAGACGTAAATAGATAACAATTAAAAATTTAATAAGAAAAATATTAGTCAAACTACACTCTTAATTATTATTTTTTACGAATTGTGTAAAACTTTATTATGACAACTAAAAAATAATATATGGAGTAATTAATTATCAAAAAAAGTAGACACTCAATTACCGTAGCAAATGACGGTTGATTTGCATAGAAACTCACAAACACTCAAGTATACCTGTAGAGAAATTCCATGTCGGCTTTTCACATCACCTGTAGAGCAAATCATTTCACATTGTCACCATCTGACCAGTTATTCATTATTCTTATTTTAGGTGCTTTAAGAGGTGTAAATTAATTTCATCCACTCGTTTTTTCTGTTTCCCAAAACTCCTCATTGAAACACCCACAATAACTTTCAAGTTCTTAAGATTTAGATAAAGATAAGATTTTAGGATTGGAGTGAACAAAATTGAATGAGAGCTGAGGAAACACCACAAAGTTGATATTTTGTTCAGATAGATGGGATCTTTAGGGTTAGGATGAAAAAAAATGGACGAGTCCTGAGAAAATCAGACGGCAAAACAAAAGCCCCCTTTTGCCACCTAGGTTGATTAACCTCAGAGTCTTGCAATTCTTGACATTTGAGCTTTCACCTAGGTGGGAAAAAAAGATCTTTTGTTATGTAAGAGTTGTAAATCACATTTTTTGTTTTTCCTATAGTAATCATAACTTTTGTATTTATAGAAGTGTATATTACGTGCCAGTGGTGGGATAGGTGATTTTAATAATATTTTAAGGAAAAGTTAAAGTGGTGAAGAATCAGAGGATCAGTTAAGAGGACATGCTTCTAAGAATAATAAAGTATTTCATATAACGGGGTTTAAGGTGGTATGACTAGTTTCGAGGTTCTTATAAAGAGTATGCTTTCTATCTTGTAAAATGACGGTATGACAAGAATTTGAATGGTTTCTGTTTTAAGATATGACTTCTATAGTAGGACTTGTGTTACTCGACTAAAGTCACGTACTAATTTTTCAATTGACTGAGATTTATAAAAGGGTAAATTAACTATGTGTGGGGTGACATGAATGATGAACGAAGACCAAGGATTAAAAGTTCTTGAAGGGGGGTGGTTGATGGATTCAGGCCAAAAGTGGAAAATTTTCTTTTATGAATGGATTTAAGGGGACTATGTAGCGATATTTCTTTATCAAGGGACATGTTTACTGGTTTGCGTGAGAGGAAGAGTGAGAGGAAGACAATGGTACAAATTATTTTGGGGAGACTAAATAGTTTGTGTAATGCATTATTGTTACTTGATGGGTAGAAATGCATGGTGTTATCGGGGTATGACCTTCTCGATGGTTATGTTATACAAAAGTGGTGGATCTTATGAGCTTTCATGATGTGGCACTTCTAAGGTAGAGCAAGTGATGAATGGAAATATATATACCGGTTAACAAGTGTAAAAAGGCTAATTTTTTAAGGAGCCATCAGTTGTTTCACATATTCGGATAATAGAGTTCGGCACTGCATTAAAATTTGAAGGACCAACTATTTTTACTATGGACACTTGAGTGAGGCATTGGTTTATAAGAAAAATTAAAGTGATAGATCGATGGTAGGTATTAACATGTTTAAGTTATGAAGTACATTTAAGAGATTTAATTAAGGGCTAGTGAATCAATTGAGACCAGGAGGAGAGAATCAATATTGGAATGTTGAGTTTATGGATGAAGGAAGTTTTCAGTAGGTGTGCTTGTGTGGGATCATCTAAACATGTTAGTAGGAATGTGCATGCAATGACTGATTGTTTTGTGGGACTGAACCAATGCATCCGTGGTTTGAAATATCATATTAATGATAAGATCAATCTTGTGGAATGAACAGGACTACTAAGTAAATTTGATGAGAAGACTTTGTGATGGGTCGTACTTGTGATGTGACTAATTTAGTAAGGTTTTTGGTTAAAAGATTTTTAGTAAGATAGTGAAGACTTTCAAGTGTTCAGGATTTGCAGTTATTATACTTGGGTGATTGACTTAGTTTGAATAGAAAGGCTTATGGTGTTTTTAAACACTCTTTGAGTAGACTTGAAGGAATTTCAACTTATAACAGTAAAAGTGATTGGAAATGGAATATGACATTTGGAAAATAAGATGAGGGTATCTATTTCGATTTGAAAGGATATGGATTCATCTTCATGATGTGAGACTTAGATTCAAAATGATATGATTCTGTGGGTCTTGTCCATAGTGTGGGGCTACTATCACATGTTTTTCAGATGGGTTCTAAACTAATGATATTAAAAAGTATTCTCCCAAAGAAGGTGGTAATGATCTCCAAGCAAAACAATAAGTACCCAACGGACGTCGGGGTCGAATCCATGGAGATTGATATGATGACTTACCACTAAACGTCAAAAATTAATTCACTAGAGTAAGCAAATTGTTCAAAAAAGTAAGACTAAATTTGGGGGGAAAGATTTGGGAATTCAAATTCAAAAAACGTATCAAAAAATCAACGTAAACACAATTGGTTTAAGCAAGAGTTAGAAGGCTAGGGGTATGCTTCTGATGGGGTCATACAATGGGATATGTGTTGATTATTCAAGAAAACTTTCAATTATTAGCATGGGTATCTTGGTTTAAGCTATACTTAGTAGTTTTTCAGCCCACTAAGTATATTTATTATGGTCTCTTTCAAGCCCCATAGTTTGACATCAAATCAACCAATTTAAGCTTAGGTGAATAAAACTATCTCTAGATTTGACTCTTAGATGAGAATTTTCTAAAATCAATGTATTTCTAGCCTCAATTTGTGGTGGAAATCCCAAATCCCTATTATTGAATTCTTACCCAATTGAAGAACTTCTCTCTCAAGCAAGAACCCAATTAGCAAGCTAAATCAATATTTGCAACCATCAATTTTGAATTAAAACATGAAGATAGCAATAGACCCATACTTAATAATCAATTATAAACACAAATAATCAACACACATTCTCAAATTCAAACACCCATCATACACACACCCCTAGAATTGAGTTTAGCTACTCATAGTGAAGGAATAAGAGAAGATACAAATTGAATTTTCCAAAATTTCATTCATTCTGCAAGCTAAATTCAAATTCCAAGCTCAAAATGTTAACAATGGTGTTTTTCACTAGAGAAGAAGAAGAGTAAAGTATACTCTATCGACTATATTCCTTAGGAAAAGTGAAAACTGTTGTATATCCTAGGTACAAATCCCAAAAAGGATTTTAGAATCTTTTTCAATTACGTCACACATATTTGGATGATTTTGCCCTATAAAAGAGGTGTGAAGTAAAGTGCAAGGGCACCTGTGGCCGCCCCTTGGGACTTGCAGCTCACAGGTGCCCAATCTTCCGGGAAGTGCTGTCCAAGTACTTATGATGTCAGGTCTGAAGGAAGGGGTGATCATCCTTTGCGATGTGTGGCTCATATATGGCTGATTGCTCAAGCAGTGGCTAAACTCTCATGTGCATTGGCACCTGTAAAACGTAGGTGCTCTCTTGCTGCTCGCATGTCATTTCACAGATCTTAGCAGATCCTTGCCCTTCTGATCATCTATGTACTTTAGCTTCCACTTTAATCTCTTTTGGGTTCAAATCCTTTTCTTTCTTCAATTGACTAAGAGTACATGTATTTAAGAGAATAAAGGAAATAATTATCTCTAAATCGCATCAAAACATGGCAATAATTCATTAATAAAGGTTCAATAAGTAGGTAGATTACCAATTTATCAAACTCCAAAACTTGAACTATTGCTTGTCCTTAAACAAGACACTCACAAGGTAAGGATTGAGACAAATTCTCAAAACATAAGGGGTTGAACAAAGGATTATACTGACTCTAAGACTCAAGAAAGTAATAAATAAAAGACTCAAAACAAAAAAGACTCAAGCAAAGGTGCTCATCTCAATTGGTATCACCATAATCTCAAGGAAAGTACACATTTTAAAACTCTTAGCAAAAGACCTCAATTTTCATTCAAGATTATCAAGCTTCTCAAGTCATTGGCATTGACCTTCAAGGTTTGCCTCAAAATTTGCCACACAACTTGTCTCATTCAGTCCTCCTAATTGAAATAGACACTTCATTATTCATTTCAACGATGTAATGCCACTCACCACAAAAGAGAATCCTACTCACACTCATGCAATTCACAATATAGGGATTATAACAGAACAAAAAGACTCTCACTCTCTCAAATAAGCTTGAGTACACACATATTGAATCATAGGCTTGCTCTTCATATAATTTCTGTTAATATAGAGTTACCGAGCTCGAAATTACTAAGGACTTGCGGGCAATGATGTAGGCTAGGGTTAAGGTAAGGATTATATTTGTCTTAATGACTAAGCCTCCCTAATGCTATTCATAAGAATTCAATACACCGCTCACATTTTTGGACATTAATTCTACCTTATTTCTTCCTCTCACAGCCCAAGATTTCCCAATAACTTATTCATTCAACATCCTTTTGTCAAACTTATTTGGTAGCACCAACTTCTTCCTTTCTTTTCCATTCATTCATTTCATTGGATATTTTGAAGTAATTTACATTGTAAGCATAAGGTGCTACCTTGCATTGAAGCACAACTCCTCTTCTTCTCCACATTTCATGCATACACCCCCAAACTTAAGCTTTTGCCAATGTCAATATTTCAACCCTCCCAAACTTAGGCTTTTAGCCTACATTTCACTTTCTAGCTACTAGAGAGGAGGGGTGCAAAGATAGAGGATCCAAAAAAGATTAAGGTATCTAACAAGGTTCCAAAGAAAAGTTACAAGCTCAAAGGGGCTTACAAGGATCAATATTAAGGGAAGACAATTTGGGTAAAGTGGCTATTCAAAAAAGGACTAAGGTCATCTTCCAAGCTAGGTAACATCTAGGATTTTACCTTGAATCACATTTGGGGAAAGTTCTAGACAATACGCATGCACAAGCACGAAGTAAAACCTTACCACACAAGGCATCACAACACAAGAAATTCATAACTAGTCTAAAAAATCAATTGGGACAAATTACTTTTTTTTTGGTAAATAAAAGATTTTATTAATACCAAAGTGTTCTTTACAAAGCAAAACAAGGCTGACCCTTGTCCTATTAAGCTACAACTTCACCTCTATAACAATCAGTCCCTTATCGAAAACTAATGTAAAAAATAGTAATAAGCTAGTTTATTACAAAAAGATAGTCCTTGCATATCAAGTAGTATCCTGACTCAAGGCATGTGTTGGAGTGTTGCAAGCACTAGTTGCCAGGTCTTCAATGCATTCCCACGAATATGTATATGGATAGCAATTTCCTTACAAATTCTGGTAGATTGGAATTGGTGACCCTAGAATCTCATCAAGTTCCTTTCTCTCCATATAAGTGACACCACCATAGCAAACACACAACTGATTATGCATCCACGACCAGAATTCTTCTTTGTCCATTTCACTACCCACTCGACCTCCTCCTAAAATGTTCCAATGTTCCTTTTCAAACCCAGCCAAGCAAGCATCCTATTCCACGACTCCCTAGTGTACTGACAAATGAATAACAGGTGGTCCATGGTTTCCGTAGTAGATTCACAGTAAATATAAGATGAGGGGATCGTGACACCAAACTTCAATAACCTTTCCATAGTGGCCAGTCTTCTTTGTACTGCCAGCCATAAGAAAAACCTATGTTGAGGATGAATATTTGGATGGATAGTAAGGCTCTTCCATGGTACACGAGGGTGATGAGGGAGCAAAGCAACATACATCTTCTTTATGATAAACTTTCCCACCAAAACCATCGATTGCAACCTGTTCCTGAGACTACCCTGTAGATTTAAGCTGCACATCACATTATTTATGGCCTCAAAATTTTTCCTAATGACCCAAGTGACCTGCTTAGGTATTGGACACATCTCTAATTCATCCTTCTTCATATAGTAACTATGTATCCACCTCACCCAAAGGCAATCCTTTTTCTCAGCAATGGCCCATAGCTGTTTAATAATTACAGCTTTTTTCCAGTAGCATAAATTTATAACATTCAACCCACCTGCTGCCCTTGGTGAACATACTTTTTCCCGAGAGACAAGAGCTTTTTTAGATTGTAGAGCTACCTCTGTCCATAAGAATACTCTACAAGTGCTATCTAGGAGTTTGATGATCCTCTTGGGTAATAGAAATATCTGAGCCCAATAAGTTTGGACTCCAAACAAAACAAACTTTATCAATTGCAATCTACCGGCATAAGTCAAGAGTTTTGTAGACCAACACCTCACTCTTTCAGTAATTTTCTCTACAATAGGCATGCACTCAGCCACAATAAGCTTTTCAGATGATAGAGGGACACCTAGGTACTTGAAGGGTAGAGTCCCTTCACAGTAGCCTAGTTCCCTGAGAATGTCCTGCTTTAGTTGTGCACTGACCCTAGAGAAGTAGATGCAACTTTTATCAATGTTAGCTGTGAGCCCTAAAGCACTGGAAAAAAATCTTGAAAGCACCCTGTATGAGTCTGATGGATTAGGCATCAGCTTTACAAAACATTAATAAGTCATCAGCAAAACAGACATGTAACACATTCAGTTGCTTACATCTTGGATGGAAATGGAACAGGGGGTCTCTAGCAATAACATTTAACTCCCTTTGCAAGTATTCCATGGAAATGACAAAGAGGTAAGGGACATAGGGTCCCCTTGTCTAATCCCTCTTCTACCTTGGAAAGGTTTGGTAAGCCCCCCATTAATAACCAAGGAGTATGAAACAGAGGTAACACAAGCCATGATCCATCAAATGAACCTACAAGGAAATCCCAGCTCTACCAACATGTTCTTTAAGAAACTCCAATCAACAGAGTCATAAGCTTTTCGAAGGTCTATCTTCACAACACATTTAGCAGACAACCCCTTTCTAGAATACCATTTAAAAAATTTGTGGCTAAAAAGGATGTTGTCAATAATGCTCTTGCCTTCCACAAAAGCTGACTGGGAAGAGCTAATAATGGATCCAATCACCTCCTTTATCCTATTAGTAATTACCTTGGCATCCAGTTTATAGAATGTAGTGCAATAGGCTATAGGTCTATAGTTTTTAACAAGTGTGAGATTACTTACTTTAGGAATTAGGCTCACAACAGTATAACTAAAGGATGGTAGCAGTATACCTATTCTGAAGAACTCCTGGATAGCATTGAGTACATCATCTTTAATAATGGGCCATTATTGAGTAAAAAACTCAATAGGGTAGCCATCAACACCATGTTCTTTCTCAGATGGCATGTCCTGCAGGGCACTAGTAACTTCCTCCTCAGTAATCCTTCTAAGTAAGGAATATTTCTGCTAGCATGTAAGACAAGGACCAGCATGAACCACTTCTGCATTTGGACAGGTCACCCCTGCTAGTGCTGTTCCCATAAGTTGAGTAAATCCAGCTATAAACTCTTGCTCTACCTGTAGAGGATCAGTGAGTTTTGTACCAGTCTCTGTGTAAATAGAGTCAATGGAATTTATACTAGCCCTGATTTTACATTGGGCATGGAAATAGCTAGTATTTGCATCATCACTCTTAATCCATGTTGCTTTAGACTTTTGCCTCAACACCTGTTCCTCCACCAAACTCTACTTGTTTCTATCCACAAGAACTTGTCTCTCCTCCTCTATTAAAGCTGGATCCTGAGGTTGAGTAGAGAGCTGAGTTTGGATCATATCCAGGTGCTGCCTAGCAGACAATAATTTCTGGGCATAAGAGGCCATATACGTGTTCAATCCTTTTAATTCACTCTTAAGTAGCCAGATCTTCTGCCATAGCTGAAACATATAAGTACCAGATATAGGAGTAGCCCACACCCCTTGTACTATACCTGTAAAGTTAGGGTGAGCCATTACAGTGGCATATAGTTTGAAAGGTTTTGGATGGATACTAACATTTTGCCTATACTCGATTAGGATAGGGGAGTGATCAGAACTCCCAGCATTCAGAAACTCAGCCTCAACCTGACTATACACCTGTAGCCAATTCAAGTTCCCAAAAGCCCAGTCAATTTTAGAGTGTACTCTATTACTAGGGTCTTGCTTATTGCAAAAAGTGTAATGCCACCCCTTAGACTTAAGACTTGTCAATTATAATAAATCAACAAAGTCTTGGAACTCCTGAGTTTCACTAGTAGTGACAGCAGAACTAATTCGATCAACAGACGATAATATAGTGTTAAAATCTCCACAAAGGAGCCAAGAGTCCTATATTCCAGTGCCAATCCTAATCAATTTAGACCATAATTCACGCCTAGCAATAACATCATTCTTTGCATATACGACAGTAACATAAGCACCAAAAAAGTGACTAGAGGTCTCTACCTTGCAATGGATCAACTATTCACATACTTGAAGGACCTGCACCTTGATGAAAGGCCTCCAGAACAACCAAATCTGTCCATTAGGAGCCACGGGGTAGTTACAACAATTGTTCCATCCTTATGCCTCTTTATGTATAACATTTGCAGACTTGTGTTCCTCACTCTAGTCTCAATACAACCACAAAACTCTATTCTATGTTTTTGCAAAAAGAGCCTTAACTCTTTTTGCCTTTGGGGCTGATTCAAGTCCCGGAGGTTCCATGTTGCAATAATCATGGGGGTAGTGTGCCCCACTAGGATCACCTACTAGATGAGAAGAGGAAGATCCCTCCTGAAGCCTCTTAAATTTGTTCTTTGTAGACACCATGGGCATCAAGACCTGTGACCCGCTTCTCATATTTTCAATAGTGCTATCCTCTGTCTTTTTGTCAGGGATAATAGGGACCTGAGTAGTAGATACTTTGAATTCCTCCTCCCCTTCTTTGGCCAGCCAAGTCTGCTGAGGTGGTCTAGGTTGACGTTTGCGTCTATTCCAGCGTCTCTTCCGAGGAGGCTCATGAAAAACTTCATGTACCTCGGGTTCTGCATTGTTATTCCAACAATCATCGCCACTATGACCATACCTAAAGCAATATCCACAGAACTTTGGGCTCCATTCATACTCTACAATTTGCCAAAATTCCCCATGTGGTGTCACTATTTCCACAGATTCCGTGAGGGGTTAGGAAATATTAACCTCAACAAGGACACGAGCATAAGAAATGTGTTCCATCTCTGCCGTCACACGATTAGTGTAAAGGGGTTTACCCACCGCACTCGTGATTTTACTAAGGGCATCACTCGACCAATATCCCACAGGTAACCCAGGCAGTGTTATCCAAAGTGGTATCATAGTGATAAAATTAGGATTGAATTCGAAATTAAGATCCCAAGCCTGCACAATGAAAGTATTGTTATGAAACATATATGGTCCCCCCATTAGGACCCTATCACAGTCCTCATTGGAAACAAAACAAAAAATGAAGTATCCATCCTCATGAGCAAGAATTTGGGTTTTTTGGATAAATTTCCAGGCAGTGGAAACATAAGTCTCCATACTCTTCATATAAGGCTTATCTACAGCTACAAACCCAATCAATGTAGTGCTCCAGTACTGTTCCTGCGATATGAGATCCTTTTGCTCGATAGTGACTACTCGCTTTCCTTGCTTTGAGCTAGGAGTGATATAGTTAGAGCTTTGCCATGGTTTGAATATCGATTCTATTTATAATCCTTATCCTCCGTTGGGGTGCGCTGAGTTGACATTGTCGCCTCCAAAAATTAGAGTCGATGCATTGGCGGGGTGGCACCAGAATCCCCAAAATCTCGTAGGCAAAATGAGTCCTCCAATAATAAATCGGATAAATTACCTTTCTCCTCAGGGATAGAACAGACGGAAGGAGGGAGGTAGCTACCAAATGTAATTGGGGGAAACCCCATCCTAGGTGTTGCCATTTTTACTGGTGAAGATCGCTGGTGGAGCTCTATGGTCGAAATCCAAGTGCACGTTAGCACTCCTTACTAAAGTGCATGACAAATTACTTTTGGCAAGCTATTTCGAGTTCTACACATTAGTTTGTGAATCAATCAAGCCAAACGGAGAATGTGTAAGTCATGAAAAGAGAAAGCTTAAGCAAAAATCATTTCCCCCTTTTTTCTTCAATTTGCAAATTCTTTGCCAAGAAAAGTTTTGGTGGGCCCATTTTGAAACAAGTAATAGACGGACTCAATTAAACACTAAAACTTGACATTTTCCCTTAAGAAAGTCGCCTCTCAATCTATCATAGGGAAATGCCAACCCGATCCGACACAAAAATAAATAAAAAAAAGTATTTGCTCCTTGGGAAAGAACCATAGTATGAAGAAAACCTACAGAGTTTATTTAACTAACTACTATTAACAAGGAAATTCTTTTAGTTGCACGCTCATGAATTGTTATTTGAGAATTAGGCCTAACGTAGGCACTAAGTGCATTTGAAAAGCACGGGTAGTGAAACAATTTTATCGTGTAGGACTAACCCAGCAATTTAAAGCAACTCATTCAAAATAAAAGCTTCAAGCCCGACAAGGGCCCAATAATGATTTACACATGCGTCATAATGGTCTAGATAGTAATTACACCCCCAATTGAAATGAAGCATTTTCCTCAATGCACAAAAATTTATACAAAGAGAATAAGTGCAGAAACTCCCTGGGGACTCTAAGACTGATGATAATGCCTTGTCAAATTTTATCAGTTTTATGCTCTCGGAGGCATGGATGGTAGTGTAACATATGTATGCTCTGGGTCTATCTGAAATCCTTCCACCGAAGGAATCAATGGGTCCCATCTAACCTGAAAGAGGCCATAAGGGTCAACAATTTCCCACTTATATGGAAGCATCATCAACTCATGATATGAGAGAGGTGGGGAAACCCAACTGGGTCTAGTACGAGGATCTTTGACTGCTATATGAGATAAATGGAACTCTGACTGATCATGCATAGGTGGATCCGAATACCTTGTAGTATTCACGTCTGACTCAAATACTTTTTGTATTTCTGATGTTCCCACATTATCCATTGGGTTCCCATTTATACACCAATCATAAGGAGGACTCTTCTCCCTAGGAGGTGAGGCTGAAGTAGGAGTCGGTAGATTTAGATCCAAATATGGGACCTTTGATGTGGTTCAGGTTACTTCTTTCCTAAGTTCATGGAAATACCCTTCCATTGTGTCAATGTGAGTGCAAAGTTTGCTCAATTTAGTCACTACCAGCTTTAAAGCTGATTTGATCACATTGCAAATCATGGTTGGAAGATCTCTAGCTATCATTTGCAATAGATCATTATTGCTACGTGCCACATGAGCAAGCTTGAGGTACCCATATGATGAAGAAGTAGGTAGTGCTTGAGATAGGTGACGTGGTGGAGGAACAGTGTGGGTATTGCCTGACCTCCCAGGAGTTGGAGAGAGATCCTTCAATTGATCATGAGTACAAATAACGGTAGGACCCGTACCTTCTGACACCTCTAGTTTTGTAGAGAACCTTTTCTTCTTGAGGGATGGAGCATCCTTGTTCCTCTTTGTGGCCAAATCAATCATGCCCTTTGCTCTACGAGTTTTGTCTAATGGACAGAATAAGCGGCACTTGGCACCGAGACACAACTTACTAATGAGGACAGGGAAAGGCATAAAAGTAGACCGATATCTAGCCTTCTTTTTGATTTAATTATCTATAATCTCCTCTTCATTGATATGAATGACAGTCATGATGCAAGAGATGAGAACGACTACCTCAATGAAGACATGGGTGGTGTTCTTTAATGGAATGAATCTTCTGCACACAAAGTACAACCACATCTTAGCCTCAATTTTAGATCTTGGCGGGAGATATTTCCCTTAGACACCACCCAAAGGGGTTGACCCTCAGCAATAACACTGGCCACCCAATCATATTGATCATCCAGTGAAGCTAACCATCGAGCAAACTACTAACCTAGAGGTATAGGTACATCCCAAAAAATAGAGTTGATGGCAGTGAGAGTAATGTCGACTTCCTGTCCCCGTACTAGAACTCAGGGCAGACATGGAATCTTGTCTACTCGCCCTTTTTGCTTCAAAATGTCTTGTTGAGCTTGATAGAAGGCATAAAACTCCTTTACTAATTCAGAGAGATAATGTCATGGGAATTTAGTGAATGGGTCCCATACCCACTTCTCAAAATGCTCTGCTATATCGGGGAAGTTATTTTTGAAGGAGTCAACATCAAACCTAGATTCTTTAGTGATTGCTTGTTCTTCACAAAAACTGTGATAGTATGATTCCATCCCATCAAGGCGAAAGTGAAGCTGGGTTTCTGATACTTTCTTGTGTTGCACAGACTCAAAGGGGTTTCCAGATATTGAAGCTCCCATTAAGGCTCTTTGCTTTGTGCATGCAAGAAGTCATGTTTCTACAAAAACTAGTGAGCATCATAAAAACCAAACAAAAATCTTTTTGTGGTTTTCAATACTGAAAATAAGAAAATACTACAAGAAGATAATAAAATAAAAAGAAATCGAATGCATAATAGAAGAAAAAGGGCACCAGGTGAACTATTGGCATGTGCGAGTCATATGCAATTTACAAGTGGTGACTTGCGCTTCACAGGTGACTTCGCACAAGCTAGTAGTAGACCTGGGTGTAAAGGCTGTCATGGGAGAAAACACATGCATTTTGCATGCGTCAACTCGTGACTCGCATGTGCTTCTGCCCTTACAGGTAGTAGACTGGAAACTTCTTCCTCCATATGTATTGCCTCCTACATTTTGTAGGTGGAGAAATTCAAGTCGCATGCGGAACGCATGTGAAAGTAGTAAGAATTTTACAATTCTTCTTTTTCACTTGCATTGCACATGCGAGTCCTAAGGAACAACCTATGGAATGCAAGCGCGTACCAGGCTATAAACAAAATTTTAATAGGACTAAGGAAAGGTAAGCAATAGTTGACCTATTTTCAAGTTATTCGAGTACTCAGACTTTCCCAAAAACATCACAATTATGCAAGACCCAAACAATAGAAGACATGTGCTCAACGATTTCCCTTAAGAAGGATGTTACCCCATTTATCATCAGGAATGTCAAGCATTATGATAAGCATCAAAGGCACATCCAAATGCTACAAAAATTCACTCCACTCAGCCAAAGCGCTCACCGAATAGTTTATAAGCAATTAAACCACACAAGGATGCAATGAGAGATAATTTCAGCCTAACACAACAATACTTAACAAAATCTCGCAACAATGATGATTTTCCCTTAAGAACAATGTCACCCAATCTATCATTGGGCCAAATCATGCATCATCACAAGTGGGTTACTCAGAGTTCACCCTAAATTCAAAATTTTAGGCTAAATATTAGCACAACCAACATGCATAACTCTATAAATAAGATCTACCAAGTTTTGCTCAATGCAAATAACAATAATCCCCAAATTTGGGGTTCAAAATTTAGATATCAAGCACAAACACAATATGGTAGAATCTAAATAGCATGCTTCACTAATAATGTTCCCAAAATACTTAAAAACAATGATTTAACATTGGATAACTTACCACAAGTGAAGAATAGGTAGTGAGGGATGGAAAATTGGAGCTTTAAGGCTTAACAATGGTGATCCAAAATTTTCTCACCAGAAAAAGAGGTGCGGCGGTGAAGTGGTAGAGAGGAAAAAGGAGATTGTGGAGAAGAGTTTGGGAGATTGAGGGAGTTTTGGGGAGTTTGAAGATTTTTAGAGAGAATAATGGTGGAAAAAAGAGTGGGGAGAGGCAGTTTAAAGAAGAAAAGAAGAAGAAGGGATGCGGGTCAGTTTTCGGGTTGGGTCTGGTCAAGGGGTAGGTCAACTGAAATTAAAACATATCCTATGAAGGCACATGCGATTCACATGTCACCACTTGCATTTCACATGTGGCTCCACAAGTATTGATTTCCAGACAATTTGGTTACAATTCACTAGTTGGACATGCAAAGGAATGTGCGAGACGCTAGTGGGCATATGCATTTTGCCTCTCCTCTCGCATGTGCTCGCCAACTTTTCTTTTTCTTTTTAGTTTACTGACAACCAGGGTGGATGGAATATGCGGTCGCGAGTCAGCATATATGAATCACAGGTCGTGTCGCATATTGCCTAAGAAATTTTTTCCACTTAGTCATTTTTTCCATCTCCATGTATTCCTAAAAACACACCAAAAATAACATGAATTAAAGTAAATAAATCCAAAACACTTGGGTTGCCTCTCAAAAAGTGCTTGATTTTATGTCGCAACATGATGATAGTACCTCACAAATCAATCATTGCCCGAAGTCATGCCAATATGATTGGCACAATCCCAACCGAAACACCGAAGGTACTTCTTCAAAATTTTCATCATCTCCTCTCGTTGACAAGTTGATAACATCATAGATATGGACAATTGACGAGTGTCATTTGCATATCCACCAAATATGGTGGCTTAGGAATGATCAGTCTCTCGAGATCCTTTTTTCCACCATCATTGTAGATAACAAGATCTTCCAGTGGTTTGTCTCCAATTTTATCTCCCCAAGGGCTTTGAACCAGCTCATTCATGGTAGCAGTTACGGATACCACCCTATACTCATTTAGGGGCTTCATCGATTGACAAACATTGAATGTCACCTCCTCGCTTCCCACTCAAAATTTGAGTTCTCCTAACTCAACATCAACTAAGGATCTTCCCGTAACTAAGAATAGATGCCCTAGGATAATGGTAACCTTAATATCAACATCACAATCTAACACCACGAAATCATCTGATAAGATAAACTTATCCTTTTTCACCAACACATCAAACAATATTCCCACTGGGCGCTTTATCAAACTGTCAACCATTAGCAACCTGATTGGTATGGCTTTAGGAGGACCTAAACCTAACTTTTTGAAGATCACAAAGGGCATCAAATTGATGCTTTACCCAAGGTTGCACATGGATTTTTTGAACAAGCATTTGATGGAAATGGAAGGCTTTTCCCTATTAGGAAAACACCAATGGTACAAGGGATGGTGAACGCTCCGGATCCTCTCACTTGGGGGCAATATTTCTTGTCATGACAATGCTATAACTGTGGGATACTTCAAACGTCCCCAAATCAATCACTCTTTTCTTCTTCAGCAATTCCTTCATGAATTTAGCAAAACCCGACATTTGCATGAGAATGTCAACCAAAGGAATATTGATAGGTAGTTTGATGAACATGTTTACAAACTTCTTAAATTGATTATCTTCCTTTTTCTTCATTAACCTCTGAAGATATGCAGGAGGACCTTTAGGCGATGACCTTGGCTCATTAGGGGCTTCCTCCTCTATCTCAATTGCAACTAGAGATGGTAATTCGATTTCATCCTTCTTCTCATTTGGTCTATCATCATTGATAACTATATTGGATGCATAAATCTTCACCCCCAATATCCGGACTTACATCACAACTCTTCTTAGCCACGACTTCTTTGGTCAGTTTTCTCACCCCATCAAGCATCCTTTCGCTTCTAGTGAGAATCTCCATCACATGGCAATTATTCTTTGGATTTGCAATAGTATCAATTGGAAGGGTACCTTTTAAATGAGGGTTTATTTGGGATGAGAGATGATTCATTTGAGCCTCAAAATGTTTGATCGATGCCGAGTGGGATCTCACCGTTTGATGAAAAGTAAACACCTTACTTTTTAAATCTTTTATCCCGTTATCCGTAGATTCAAGCTTTTTCAGCACTTTTGTCAACATATCTTTAATTTTGAGCTTGCTTGGTCACTCACACTTGGTTGGAATAACAAAGAATTGACTTTGGGTGAAGGCACATAGGGGTTAGCACTTTGGTGATTGTAGCAATCACCGTCTCTCTCACGCTCTCTCCATTGACCTTTACAGTCTCAACCTTGATTTCTATCTCTCTATTGATTTACTCTATCCCAGTTCTAACCTTGGTTCTCATCCCAAGGTCTCTAAGGGCTTTTATTGTCACCTTGGTACCCGAGGTGAGAACCTG
Organism: Jaltomata sinuosa; assembly: GCA_003996215.1. Taxonomy (NCBI): domain Eukaryota; kingdom Viridiplantae; phylum Streptophyta; class Magnoliopsida; order Solanales; family Solanaceae; genus Jaltomata; species Jaltomata sinuosa. The sequence goes on along the minus strand of QJPP01003189.1, from coordinate 33,364 downwards.
CCATTAGAAAACAAACTTCTTCATCCATAGGAGAATAAGTACCTCATCATAAACCTTTAAACCATAAGTTCCCATGGTGTTGATACTTTTAGTCCCAACTCCCATCATATGCTTATCTAACAAATCAATTTGTGTTATCATCTTGGCCATGGTCTTATCTCTTTTATCCTCCTTTCTTCTCATCTCATTAGTCATTATGGAGGAAGTAACACCCAACAAAACTTCAACATCTCTTGTATGTCATTCTTTATTGTTTTTGTCGTTTGATCTAAGAGAGCCAAAGCAAGACCATATGCTTGATCCATAATAGACCCACCAGAAATATTTTTAGGGTCACACCCCGAGGCTACTCCCTGGACGTAACATGGTACTTAGTGTCACAAGTGATCTCAAGCTAACCTATGGCCTGACTAGTCTAGATAATTTCAGATAAATTATACTGTGTAGAAAACTGAGCTGACTTAAAACACATGGAAATTAGAAAATCATCCAAGCATGCCTGAACATATAAGTATATAACAAAATGTGGTAAGCCCGAAAGTAAACTGAAATACTCGAAAGTTGATTCTAGTATGTGTCTGAAAACCTCTAAATGAAGTAAATTGCTGGGACAAGCCCCCAACTAACTCTGAAAGTCTAAAACTAAAATAGAAAAAAGTGAAATAATCAAATCTAACCATCATCCTCGAATCTATAAGGACTCACCACTGAGCTGCTGTGTAAGAATTGGAAATTGAGCTAATCACAGTCTGAATGCTGAGCGCCTGAACCTACATCATAAAATGATGTAGCACAAAATATGCGTCAGTACTTCAGATGTACTGAGCATGCAAGATATATAACCAGAGCTATAAGACATGAATACTGATAGAGAAGTATATACTGAAATATGAACTAAAGAATAACTGTATGCAATGACCAAGTAACTGAACATGACTATCATAACATACTGATTTGAACTGAATAACTGAATACATGGTCAATGCAATGCTGAGTCTGACTGTGGGAGCTACTATTAACTGACATTCCCCAAGCGGAGTTGGCTGTGGGGCCAACCTGTAACCTTGGTTGGAAGGGTGTTCATACCATGCCAAGGGTACAAACTAATCTGACTAGGATTCACTAAACTGATGTCCATAAGGAACAAGGGTAACCATCCTAAAACTGAGAGTTGACCCCTTTCTGACCTACGATGGTGCCGTAGTTCTGGGACACAGGGACTGCTACTAAAGCTGATAACAGAGCCTTCATCCCTTTGTCCGCTTGGTACTAATCCTACTTCCAACTGAAGGTATGAGCAATAAATGCAAACTCAAGTGCTCGATAGCTCAAATACTGATAATCATCTGAGAATGCAATAATAATACTGGAACTGATAACATTCTAATTCTGAAGCATACTGACTAAATTATCTGATTAGAAAGTATAGATCATCAGTACTGAAAATCAACATATGCTAGGGTTACTGGGTTTTGTACATATAGTTATCCTAGGTTCCCAAGAAAATATGTAAACAATATCATACACGCAATAAAATCTGAAATGCATTGAGTTCATGAAAATTTAGGAACCCTAGGTCTGAAGAACTAGTTGAAAACTGAAGAACTAAGCTGAGTCTAGGGACTCAATAGGTGAAAGGAACCCACTGATGAAATCCCACATACCTGGAAGAAGATTCTACCATTGAACCTTTGGATTTGGGTATGAACCTGAAGAAAACCCCCTTTCTTGTTCTTGAGAAGAAATGCTTCTTTTCTCGTTTGAAACTGCTAAGTGTCGATTTAGTTTAGGAGTAATGAGGGAAAAAGAGTAAAAAACCCTTTAATTACTCGCAAAATGACTTAGTATCGGAGTTAATAGAATTGGGAAAAGACCGAAATGCCCCCAACTTAAAATGAAAAGTTGCAGAAAATCCTTCGCTAGACGGGCCACCGAATGGGCATTGGACCAAAGACGGCCCATCGTCCAGGAGAGACTGGGCTGGCCCTCTGAACAATCTATACGACGACTCCCATGGCTCATTGCATCCACGACGGTCGTGGTGATTACCCATCGGGACAAGGAAGGCTGGGATGGGGCACTGGCGGTTTTCCACAGGCTGCCCAATGTCCTGTCGAACCTTCGACGCCCATCGAGACCCCTATTTGGCTAGAGTTTGACTAACAGAGCCTATGGGCTCTTTCCACGGGGACCCCAACAGACTGTCGTGTCTTCAATGCCCATGGGTCAGCCCATGGGGCTTGCTTGACAGATGAAGTTTTGCTGAGTTTTTTCTGAGTTCTGGGTTTCAAATACTGGCCTGAATTCTGGGGTGTTACAATATCCCCCCTTGGGATCATTCATCCTCGAATGGAGACTAACTAAGCTGAGTTTAAAGGGAAAGAGCTGCAATCTCTACCAACTGAATACTAGAAGCTGATATCTGACTGAGTCTAGTTCTAAGTACATGAAAGTATGCTGAAAATACTGGAATAGGTAGGAAAATATGATTCTAAGACTGCCATGCATATGATGAGACTGAGAGACTGGAGAGGAACTATTACCTCAAGGTGAAACTGAGGATACTTGGCCATCATTGCTGCTTCTGCTTCCCAAGTAGCTCCCTCGACTAACTGATTCCTCCATAAAACTTTCATCGAAGTGACTTCCTTATTTCTCAATCTACGAACCTAACGGTCAAGAATTTCAACTAGAATCTCCTCATAGGTGAGGCTATCCTTCATAGACACACTTTCTAATGGAACAATCGATGTCGTATCACCAACACACTTCTTCAATAATGATACATGGAAAGCTGGATAAACTGCATCTAATTCTGCTGGCAACTCTAACTCATAAGCCACATTACCAACCCTTTTTAGAATCCTGTAAGGGCCTACATATCGGGGACTGAGCTTCCCTTTCTTGCCAAATCTCATCACACCCTTTATGGGTGACACTTTAAGGAACACCTAATCATCAACCTCAAACTCTAAGTCCCTTCTTCTCATGTCTGCATAGAACTTCTGACGACTCTGAGCTGTCTTAAGTCTTTCTCTAATGAGCTGAACTTTCTCCATAGCCTCATGAACCAAATCTGGCCTAATCAAGGCTGCTTCACCTACTTCAAACCAACAAATTGGTGATCTGTATCTACACCCATAAAGTGCCTCATATAGGGCCATCTAAATACTGGAGTGAAAACTGTTATTGTAGGCGACCTCTATGTGAAGTAGGTGATCATCCCAACTACCCTTGAAATTGATCACACAAGCCCTCAACATGTCCTTAAGGTCTGAATGGTACACTCTGCCTGACCATCCAATTGTGGATAAAATATTATGCTGAGATTTACTTGAGTACCAAGACCTTCCTGAAAAGATTTCCAGAAATGAGATGTAAACTGAGGACCCCTATCTGAGATGATAGACAAGGGAACCCCATGCACCCTGACTTTCTCGCTGATATAGAGTCTGGCATACTCCTCTACTGAATTCGTAGTCTTAACTACTAGGAAGTGGGCTGATGTGGTCATCCTATCCACAATCACCCAAATAGAGTCGTGATGTCGGCGAGTACGAGGTAATATGGGATCACTGTCTTGTTTCTCTTTCACTTTGGCTACCAATGAAGATTCTGACGCATTCTGGACTATCACACTACCATCCATCATATCCATGAGGCAAACTCCTAGGCGAGTAAGACTATGAACATCCCTGACTAATTCTTTCTTCTCTTCCTCAATATGTGACATACTACCCATGGACAGTTTGCTGTAGGCATCATCCACTACATTGGCCTTACCCGGATGGTAGAGCACATTCATATCATAATCTTTGAGGAACTCAAGCCACCTTCTCTAATAAAGATTCAACTCTTTCTGGGTGAACACATACTGAAGGCCCTTATGGTCTGTGAACTCATCTACGTGAACACCATATAAATAGTGTCTCCAGATTTTTAGGGAAAAAATAACTGCTGCAAGCTCAAGGTCATGAGTTGGGTAATTCTTCTCATGAATCTTAAGTTGTCTGGATGCATAAGCTATGACCTTACCACGCCATATCAGACACAACCCAAACCAACTCTGGACACATCACAATACACCAAAAAATCATCCATACCCTCTGGCAAAGCTAGAACGGGAGCTGTAGTCAACCTGGTCTTCAACTCTAGGAAACTCTTTTCACACTCATCTGACCACTGATACTTAAAACCTTTTTTTGAGTCAACTTGGTCAATGGGGCAGCTATAGAGGAAAATCCCTCAACAAACCTCTGGTAATAACCAGCCAAACCCAAGAAACTTTTGATGTGTGTCGGAGAGGTGGGTCTGGGCCAGTTCCTTACTGCCTCAATCTTTTAAGAATAAACCTGGATTCCCTCATTAGACACCACATGACCAAGGAAAGTGACTGACTGCAACCAGAATTCACATTTTCTGAACTTGGCGAATAATTGGCAATCTTTGAGAGTTTGCAACACCACTCTCAAATGGTCTGCATGCTCTTCCTTGCTACGAGAATATATGAGTATATCATCGATGAAGAGAATGACAAACAAGTCTATGTACTACTTGAACACTTTGTTCATCAAATCCATGAAATCTACAGGAGCATTTGTTAGTCCAAATGATATAACTACGAATTCATAATGACCATAACCGAGTTCTAAAGGCTGTCTTAAGAATGTCATAATTTTTGACTCTAAGTTTATGATAGCCTGATCTGAGGTTTATATTAGAGAAGCAACTAGCACCTTGAAGTTGGTTGAACAATTCATTAATCCTAGGAATGGGATACTTATTTTTAATTGTGACCTTGTTCAACTGATGGTAGTCGATGCACATCCTGAGAGAACCGTCTTTCTTACGCATGAACAATACTGGAGCACCCCATGGAGAGATACTGGGTTTGATGAATCCCTTATCTAGAAGGCCTTTCAACTGCTCTTTCAATTCCTTAAGCTCAGGGAGGAATCAAAATAGGCTGGGCATCTGGAAGGAGATCTATTTCGAAGTCAATTTCCCTTTCGGGAGGAATTTTGGGAAGATCTTCTGGAAACACTTCTGGTAACTCATTCACCACTAGTACTGACTCAAGAGTTGGGGTTTCAGAGTTTGAATACTTAACCCAAATGAGGTGATAGATATACCATTTGGAGATCATCTTTCTAGCATTAAGGTAAGAGATGAATCGACCTACAGGCACTGAGGTATTACCCTTTTATTCTAAGACTGGCTTATTTAGAAACTGGAAACAGATGATCCTAGTTCTACAATTGACTGAGGCATAACAATAATGTAACCAATCCATTCCTAGAATGATATCAAAATCAATCATTTCTAACTCTACAAGATCGACTGAGGTGACTTTCTGGAAAACTATGACAGGGCAATTTATGTATACCTATCTAGCTATAACTAGGTCACCAACTGAAGTAGAGACTGAGAAGAGTTCTGGGAGGACTTATAGACTGACACCGAAATTCATTGCTATATAAGGATTAACAAAGGAAAGTGTATCCCTTGGGTCTAACAATGCATAAACATCAGTATGAAAAACTCGTAACATAGCCGTGACCATATCAGGAGAATCCTCCTAGTCCTGTCGAGCCTGAAGAGCATAGAGACTGTTTTTGCACTGACCACTACCTGTATTAGAAGAGTCACCCTTCTGAGTTGGGCGACCTGCTGGAGTTTCTGTAGAACTAGCCAGATTCTGAGTGCGAGCATCCTTGCCCTTTTGAGAAGCTGCTGGACAATCCTTCATCCTGTGGCCTAGCTTTCCATACCCAAAACAATTCCCACTACCTGCCATACACTCACTTTTGTGGTTCTTACCATACTTCTTGCAAATTGTATGAGTGCGCCCTCCAGTGACACTACCTTGGGACTTCGAGCCTGGCGCCCTATCCTGTCGGTTCTACCTGAACTTAGGCACTGGAGCACTAGCAGAAGATGGGATAGAGCTGAAGATTTTTGGCAGAAGTGAGAGTGGTTCCCACCCTCTGACCTCTGCTGAGAGTAACTAAAGTCACATGTTCTATCTCTCTTACTGTCTCCTCCCCTCTCCTCGATCTGCTGAGCATAAGTAACCAACCTGGAGATGACCATCTCCTTTACCAGCATGGCAGTCTTGCACTCCTTCACCACATCATCTGATACTTCCAACATAAACTTACTCATGTGGGCTTTGGAGTCAGCTACCATTGCTGAAGCATACTTAGACAGATGAGTAAACTTGAGTGCGTACTCCCGCACATTTATATCATTTTGCTTTAGATTGATGAACTCTTGGACCTCGGCTTTCTTGAGTTCAAGTGGGAAAAACCTGTCTAGAAATGCAGTCTTAAAGTGGTTCCAAGTCACCGAACCTGTATCAGCCCAATGAGATTCCTTTCATTACTGATACCAAGTATAAGCCACTCCTTTCAGCTGGTAAGCGGCTAAGTCTGCACTCTCAACCAAAGTGACACCCATAATATGTGTCACCTTCTAAATGTCATCAAGAAACTCTTGTGGATCCTCTTCTGACTTTGGCCCATGAAACTCTAGAGGATCCATTCGAGTGAAGTCTTAGATCCTTGCTGCAATGGTGTTGGTCTGAGGTGGAGCTGGTGACATATCTCGCTAGTTGACCTGAGAGGTCATGGCCTGAGAAAGAACCTGAAATGTAGCCCTGAATTCAGCATAGGTAACTTGCTCATTCAGAAGGTCTGCTGGAGCTACTAGTGCCGGCTGATTCCTTGCGTTGGATCTTCTAGGAGACATTTTTCTAAAATGCGTAGAGCATGAGTTAGAAGGAGGTTAAACAGAGTTCATACTCTATAGCAAGAGATGGAAAAGAATGAAGTGAAGTTTTTTCCCTATTGACATCTAATAGCTTCTCCCTTATTAGTGTGGCGCGCTTTACACCCATAAAAAAAACCCTATTAGATACAACTTTCATACACCCTAGAACACCTGAACCTGATACTTTGATGCCAAGTTTGTCACACCCCGAGGCTACACCCTGGACATAACACGGTGCTTAGTATCACAAGTGACCCCAAGCTAACCCACGACCTGGCTAGTCTAGATAATTTTGGATAAATTACACTGTGCGGAAAACTAAGCTGACTTAAAACACATGGAAATTGGAAAATCATCCAAGCTTGTCTGAACATATAAGTATATAAGAAAATATGGTAAGCGTAAAAGTAAACTGAAATACTCAAAAGCTGATTCTAGTCTATGTCTGAAAGCCTCTAACTGAAGTGAATTACTGGGACAAGCCCCCAGCTAACTCTGAAAGTCTGAAACTGAATTAGCAATACTAAAATAATCAAATCTAACTATCGTCCTTGAATCTATGAGGACTCACCACTGAGCTGCTGAGTAAGGATTGAAAAGCGAGCTAATCACGGTCTAAATGCTAAGCGCCTGAACCTACATCATGAAATGATGTAGCACAAAATATGCGTCAATACTTTGGATGCACTGAGCATGTAGGATATATAACCAGAGCTGTAAGACATGAATACTGATAGAGAAGAATATACTGAAATATGAACTGAAGAATAATTGTATCTAATGACCAAGTAACTGAACATGACTATCATAACATGCTAATCTGAACTGAATAACTAAATACATGGTCAATGCAGTGCTGAGTCTGACTGTGGGAGCTACTGTTAACCGACATACCCTAAGTTGAGTTGGCTGTGGGTCAAACCTGTAACCCTAGATGGAAGGGTGTTCATACCTTGACAAGGGTATAAAACTAATCTAATATGGATCCACTAAACTGATGTCCATAAAGGACAAGGGTAACCAACCTAAAGCTGACAACTGACCCCTTTCTGACCTATGGTGGCACCGTAGTTCTAGGACTCAGGGACTGTTACTAAAGGTCTCAGCTAAAATCTGATAGCAGAGCCTTCATCTCTTTTTCCACTCGGTACTAAGCCTACTCCCAACTGAATGCATGAGCAATAAATGCAAACTGAAGTGCTGGATAGCTCAAATACTGATAATCATCTCAGAATTCAATAATAAATTGGAACTGATAGCATTCTAATTCTGAAGCATACTGACTGAATTATCTGTTTAGCAAGTATAGATCATGAGTACTGAAAATCAACATATGCTAGGGTTACTGGGTTCTGTACATATAGTTATCCTAGGTTCCCAAGGAAACATATAAACAATATCATACAAGCAATAGAATCTGAATTGCACTGAGTTCATAAAAATTTAGGAAACTTAGGTCTGAAGAACTAGTTGAAAACTAATAACTAAGCTGAGTCTAGGGACTCAATGGGTGAAAGAAACCCAGTGATGAAATCCCACATACCTGGAAGAAGATTCTACCATTGAACCTTTGGATTTGGGGCTGAACCTGAAGAAAACCCCCTTGCTTGTTCTTGAGAAGAAACGCTTCTTTTCTCGTTTGAAACTGCTAAGTATCATTTTAGTTTAGGATTAATGAGGGAAAATAGTAAAAACCCTTTAACTACTCCCAAAATGACATAGGATCGGATTTAATAGAATTGGAAAAAGACCGGAATGCTCCCAACTTAAAACAAAAAGTTATAAAAAATCCTTCACCGAACGGGCCACCCGACGGGCATCGGACCAGAGATGGCCTGTTGTCCAGGGCTTCAGAATAGGGCAAACTTGGCTGGCCCTGTTTAAAATCCCCACGATTGATCCCACGACCCATTGTGTCCACGACGTCCATGGTGATTGCCCATCGGGATAAGAGAGGCTGGGATGGGGCACTAGTAGTTTTGCACGGGCTGCCCGATGTTCCATCAGACCTCCGATGCCTGTCGAGACCCTCGTTTTGCTGGAGTTTGACTGACAGATCCTCTGGGATCTTTCCACGGGGACCATAATGGGCCATCGTATACACAACACCCATGGGTCAGCCCGTGGGGCTTGCCTGACAGATGAAGTTTTGCTGAGTTTTTCCTGAGTTCTGGGTTTCAAATGCTAGCCTGAATTCTGGGGTTTTACAGTTTGACACCAATTTGTTCATAGAATCAAGTGCATGATAGAAGCTTTAGAGAAGAACCCTTTCCTGTAGGACATGGTTTGTACATAACAATAGCTTCTTATTGAACCTTTACCATACCTCATGCAATGGCTCATCCAACAATTATCAAAAATTTGTAATCTTATCTCGCAATTTCATCATACCTGAGGTTGGAAAAAATCTGACTAAGAAAGCATCAACCAACCCATTCTTAGTCGTAATGGAGCCCTATGAGAGCTCTTCAAGTCATGTGGTTGCCTCACCTGTAAGAAAGAATGGAAACAACTAAAGTCGAATCGATTCTTGAGTTATGTTTTGTATGTTGAAGGGTTGGCAAATCTCGACAAAATTTTAGATATGTCGATTTGCATCTTCATGTGCTAGACCTCCAAATAGCCCCTTCATTGTATCAATTATAGCATTGTACTCATCACATAGAATACAACATTACCAATGATTGGAGGTAGCCAGATAGCACCCACGACACCATGAACAATAGGCCGAACCTCCACGTCTATATATCCTTCCACACTTTCTTGATCACCTGCTTGGCTCATATGCAACCTACTCAAAGTATCAAAAATAACAAAAATGTGAAAAAAGAACAAATTCTCAATAAAAGTGAATTAATAGACAATAAAAAGGCAAATCAAAAGCCAATCCTTGGCAATAGGCCATTTTTGATGATGTTCAAAAGCATCTCATGAAGAAGGTGGTAATGATTACCAAGAAAAACAATAAGTATCCAATGGATGTCAGGGTCAAATCCATGGAGATTGGTATAATGACTTGCCACTAAACATCAAAAATTAATTCACTAGAGTAAGAAAATTGTTTGAACAAGTAAAAGTAAAGTTGGGGGAAAAAGTTTGGGAATTCGAATTCAAAAAATGTATCAAAAGAACAATGTAAACACAATTGGTTTAAGAAATAATTGGATGGTTAGGGGTGTGCTTCCGATGGGGTCATACAATGGGATAAGGGTTGATTATTCAAGCAAACTATTAATTATTAGTAGGGTTAGCTTGGTTTAAGCTATACTTAGTAGTTTTTCAACCCACTAAGTATATTTACTATGGTCTCTTTCAAGCCCCATAGTTTGACATCAAATAAACAATTTTTAGCTTAGGTGTATCAAACTATCTCCAGATTTGACTCTTAGATAGCAATTTTCTAAAATCAATCTATTTCTAGCCTCAACTTGTGGCGAAAATCCCAAATCCCCACTATTGAATTCTTACCCAATTGAATAAATCCTCTCTCAAGAAAGTACCCAATTAGTAAGCTAAATCAATATTTGCAACCATCAATTTTATAATTAAAACATGAAGAATTCAATAGACTCATACTTAATAATCAATTATAAACACAAATAATCAACACCCATTCCCAAATTCAAACATCGATCATATACACACCCCATAGAATTGAGTTTAGCTACTCATAGTGAAGGAATAAGAGAAGATACCAATTGAGTTTTTCAAAATTCCATTAATTCTGCAAGCTAAATTCAAATTCTAAGCTCGAAATATTAACAATAGTGTTTTTCACTAGAGAAGAAGAAGAGAAAATTGTACTCTATCAACTATATTCCTTGGGTAAAGTGAAGACTACTATATATCCTTGGTACAGATCCCAAAAAGGGTTTTGGAACCTTCTCAATTACATCACACATATTTGGATGATTTTTCCCTCTGGGAGACATGCAAGGGTACCTGTGGCTGCCCCTTGGGACTTGCATCTTATAGGTGCCCAATCTTTCGGAATGTGTTGTACAAGTACTTGCGATGTCAGGTGTGAAGGAAGGGACGATCTCCCTTTGTGATATGTGTCTTGCATATGGATGATTGCTCAAGTAGTGGCTAAACTCTCGTATGTGTTGGCACCTGCAAAATGTAGGTGCTTTCTTGCTGCTCGCATGTCTCTTCGCACATCTTAGTAGATCCTTGCCCTTCTGATCATCTATGTACTTTAGCTTCCATTTTAAGCTCTTTTGGGTTCAAATACTTTTCTTCCTTTAATTGACTAAGAGTACCTATATTTAAGACAATAAAGACAATAAGTACCTCTAAATCGCATCAAAATATGACAATAATTCATGAATAAAGGTTTAATAAGTTGGTAAATTACCAACTTATCATAAACTACTGAGTATTCTTGGAGAAGGAAGTCTACAAAAGTTTAGGTCAAATGCTATGATAAGTTCCATGGTAGTTTCGGGTTTGTTAGCTAGTATGTTTAGATTTTAAATATTGGACGTGATTAGATCAATGGCAAAATGATTGATTGTATACTAAGGTGTGTGAATTTATAGCATCCATAAGTGAATGAATTGATATTGGTCCATAAAGAAAGTTGTCTACATAGTTTTGGATTAGAATTTTGGTTGTCGCAGTAAGACTACAATTGTGGTAGTGGATTATGTTAGTGTATGAATTGATAGGATAAGAACTTTTGAGAATATCGATTATAGAGTGCTTGGAAGGACTTGTGCATGGAAAAGCACATGGGTCGCAAGATTTATCATTTTGGGATGCTAAAGGGTATAATGAAGTATTTCACTCAAAGGTTTTGTTTTAGAGTATGAGGTAATATTCCATGGGCCTTGTGTCAAATAATACAAAATGGTAAGCGAGTTAGAGAAAAGTACAAGAGGCTTTTATATTGGAAGAGTATTCAGAATTAGATGAAGTTCCATCATCATTGCATGATTGGTATAAGTTGAGAAATGTGAGACATTTTATATGATCCTTGACACACAGTTGAAGATTTGTGTGGATTTTTAGCCTTTGAGTTCAAAAATGTTAGCACAAGGTAAACATTCATGAGTGGAAGGTAAAATTGTTCAACACAGACTTATGAAGGGCTTAGTAGTGACTTGTTTGAAGATTTTGGTTTTGGTTTGGCTAGCAATTAGTGATAGGTGGGTGATTTTATTTGCATTTCCATGCTGGGTTAGTTTGTTTGAGTTATGTCAGGTGGCATACAAGTGTATTATTGGAAAGACTTGCAGTTCTGAGGGTTTATTGAGTATTTCGGATAGAATCAGTACTACCTAGTTGATGGAAACTACTTGGACTATTATGATGAGTTGCATAGGCATTTGATGATGTATAAAGGGTATATGTTCATAGTATAGGAAGGCTTTGGGATGATATATGGTTTTCTCCAAGTTTTGACATGAGAATATAATAATTGTGATAGTGTTTGAAGCATGATATTTGAAGATTTATATGTAATTGATATCGGTTTCCAACTTAGTAACTTCAACTCAAGAAAATAGTAAATCAGACTTGAAATTAGTGCTATCAGACTTGGATACGACTAGTTTTTGATAGGAAATGCTTATAATGAGCTTAGAAGGAGTAGAGATCCCTTTTTGGAGGAATAGAAAGTCATAATTTAATGTTTTATTGAGATACAATGTGTATTCTAAGGGTGTTGGTACTAATGATATTTTTGGAAGTATGAATAGAGGATTTGTAAGGTTATGATATTTTGTTGGTACAAATTTGACACTAGATTTACAATTATCAGATTATGGTGATTATGTTAAATTTTGGTGAATCGGGTATGTTAAGAACTATGGTGATGATCAACTCAGTTATTTCATATAGAGGCCATTCAAAAGTATGAAAATCAAATATTTGGAGAAGTTTTGGTTTTGGATACTGGAGATGTAGTCTTAAGAGTTAAAACAACAAAGGATTTTGACAGTTAGGGTGAACAAGCAGTACTTTAGATGTAATATTTGCTTGATAGTGCTTGTATGAGGTCTACTATGGGTATTTATAGTTGCTCGATTGTCTTGGTACTTTCTTGCACATTCGAGGATGAACATATATTTAAGAGATGGATAATGTAACAACCCTCATGGTTGTTTCTTTGGTTTTCATGTATTTTGATCATTTTATACTTTCTTGTCATTTCTGTAGGGTAATTATGATTTGTAAGAATGGATAACATGGTTCTCGAGGTTGTTGGTTGAGAAATATATAAGTTTTTCTTTTTAAACAATTGGAAAGATAATATGGTTGACTTTAATTAACATTCGTAGAAGTTGAGCTCGTATCAAAATTTCATCAGCACCATCAGCTCCGAAATATGATTTTTGTGTTAGTAGGACTATTGATTCGGGTCATGAGACTTTTAGATGAGTTTTGGAAGAGTTTTTGAGTTTTGAAAGTGAGGAACTTAAGAGAGTTAACCAAAGTCAACATTCGAGGTTGAAAAGGTTATTTCTGAGTTTTGATGATTCCACTGGTTTGGAGGTGACTTTTGGTCTAGTTGAAGGTTTAGTTCAGTTCATGAAGCTTTGAAATGAATTTTGAGTCATTGTTAAATAAATTAGAGATTTATAAGTTAAGAGTTAACGTCGGTCAATATTCGATCAAGATGACCTCGTTTGAGTATTTTGATGTTTCCATCAGGTCAAGAATGTATTTTACAAGTGGTTTACACTATTATTTTTGTTCCCACAAGTGAGTTTTGGATACATTTGCAGAGTTGGGAGTTTTCCATTGTTGAGTTTTAATAGTATTACCTAAAGCAAATAATCTATTTTTTTATTTGGATGGTACCATTAGATCCATATTAAAATTTTGGAACCAACACAAAAAGAATCAACACATTTCATGTCCGTATGAGGAAGTTATGGCCTTTTTACCGTGTTGAGTTGTGGCTGTGCTGGTGCAATCGCAATTGTGGTGCAGCATTGTAGATTATGTTTCTAAGTGGATTGAATCAGTTGCTCTTTCTAATAATGATACAAATTTGTCTACGACCACAAATGCGGTCAATTTTTCTGCAATTGCGGAAATCACTGAGTATTGAAGGGGCAGATTTCAAAATTTTGTATTTTTGACATTTTGAGAGCTAGAAAACTCCGATTGAGGCGATTTTCAATGAGTTTTCTCGTATGCTCATTGGTTATGTGTTTCTATACTCTTTTTATTCATTTTCCAAAAATATCCTTTATGTTTTTCATAATTTTGATTCACAAGTTGAAATTTGAAACTCCAAAGTTAGAAAATAAAAAGTTCTTGATTTGGAGGATCAATTTGTGATGAATTTTCGTTGCTTTTTGGATGCTAAGGTCCTTGTAGTATGAATAAACTGATTTTGGCATAAATTTATCAAATTTATCAAATTTATCATTTTAAATCGCGTTTGAACATGAAAATTTGGGAGTTTTTTCGATAAAGTTAATGATTGATATTTTAATGATTTCAAGCTCGACTTTCACTCCATTTTTACTGAAATTTAATATTTGAACTCCTTAAGTTATTATAACATGGTTTTAAAATAAAATTCAAGTTTTTCCCTTCTTAGTTCAGAGTTAACTTTTTTAGACTCAGAATAGAACTATAGCAATATGGGTATTGATAAACTCGTATTTAACAGTTAAATTTGTTATTGATAGATAGATTTGAGGTGGATTTAGATTTTTTTGGAAGAGAATGTATTTGTAGTGGTTCATGACGCATTTGTTTGACTTTGAGGTTTATTATGATTTAACTTTCTTTAAACTTTTCTTGGGTGGGGACTTATCGTATAAAGCGTGCACTGAGAGGGTTGACTTAGTGATTATAATAGCAATTATTTTATTTTGTATTATTATGATACCCGTATGGAGGCTTGTATTAAATTGAATTATGATATTGTGATACCTTGTGGGGGCTTGTATTGATCATGACAATAAATAAGATGGTTTATTATTGTGATGCACAATTTGAGAGTTATATTATTTTGGAGATATGAGACTTGGATCCCTTGTTTGATATTAAGAAATATAGCTAGTACTTGTGAAGTAATCGTGATTCTAAAATTTTGGATGTGCATTGAGTTTTACTTTATCTTCATATTCATGCACATTCAAACATCTCATGGTTCATAGATACGGTGAATGACTTCATTCAATTTTTGAAAAGAAATGCCTTGAAAGGCTTATTTTACACACACACACACACACAGACACACACACACACACACACACACACACATATATATATATAGTTACATGTGTTATGCCCTATGCCCAGGTATTCTTTCTAGCATGGGCAAAGTCACATGCTAGCCGCGAGTCTTCACTTGCAACTCACATGTGAAACGCACATGCCAACAGTTCACCTAGTGTTATTCTTTATCTTATGCATTTAATTTTTTTTTGTTTCACTAACTTCTTGTAGTATTTTTTCTCCTTCATTATTGAAAAACAAAAATACAAAAAGATTTGTATTTGGTTTTTGTGGTGCTCAGTTTTTTTTTGTAGGAATATGACTTCATACAGGCGCAAAGCTAAAGGAAAAGCTCCAATGGGAGCCATGACATCTGGAAATCCTTTTGAGCTTGAACAAAATGAGGAACTATCAGAAACACAACTTTGATTTAGCCTTGAGGGGATGAAATCCTTCTATCTCAGTTTTTACAAAAAGCAAACAATCACTAAAGAATCTGGGTTTGATATTGACTCCTTTGAGGATGACTTTCTCGGTATAGCAGATCAGTTGATAAATGGATGTAGGACTAATTTGCTGAGGTTCCAGGCCCTTATTTCCCTGAGTTGTTAAGTGAATTTTATGCATCTTATCAAGCTCAACAAGACATGTTGAAGCACAAAGGCTGAGTAGACAAGATGTCGTGTTTACCCTCAGTCCTAGTGCAGGGAAAAGAGGTTGACATTACCCTTACTGCTATCAACTCTCTTTTCTAGGATTTACCAGTGCATTAAGTATCATAGTTTGCCATGTGTTTAGCTTCCCAGGATGATCAATAGGATTGGGTAGCCGGTATGATTGCTGAGGGCCAACTTCTTCGGGCGATAAAGGTAATATCTCTCTTTATGATCTAAAGTTTGAGGCTTAAATATGGTTAGATATTGTGTGCACAAGGCTCATTCCATCAAACAATACCACCCATGTCTCTGATGTAGCCATTCTCATCTCCTGGATAATGACTGGTACTCATATCAATAAGGGGGAGATTATAGCTGATCAATTCAAGAGGAAGGCTAAGCATCATTCCACTTTTATGCCTTTCCCTGTCCTTTCTAGTAAGCTTTGTCTCCGAGCAAAATGTCCTCTATTTTGGCCATTGGAAAAAACTTACTGAGCAGAGGGCGTGATTGATTTGGCCATAAAAAAAGGATAAAGATGCTCCATCTGTCAAGAGGAGAAAGTTTTCCTCAAATTCACATACATCAGAAGGTATTGGATCTCCCTTTAATGTTACTCATGATCAATTGAAGGATCCAAATCCTACTCGTGGGGTGTCACAACACATCTACACTATTTCCCCATTGCCTCACTCCTTTAATGAACCGACAACTTCCTCATCATGTGGTTTTCTCAAGCTTTCTCATATGGCATGGGGCAACGATGGCCATTTGTATAAGATAGCGAGATATATTTCATCCAAGATTCAGAATGTTATCAAATCAGCTTTAAAGTTGGTAATGAGTAGCTTTAGCAAACCTTGTGCTCGGATTGATACAGTGGAAGGGGATATTTGTTCCCTCAGGGAAGAAGTAAGCCAAACTACATTGAGGGTTCCACATTTGGACCTAAATTTACCAGCCCCTACTCCAGCCTCACCTCGTCAAGAAAGGAGTCCTCCAGATGATTGGTGTATAGGAGATGATCTACTTGAAAACGTTGGACAGAAAGAAGTTCAAGAGGAGAAGCAAACTGATGTAGAGGCACCACAACATCCAGGGCTCTCACAGGAAGTTTAGCAGAATATTCAGTTGCATAGAGTGGGGATTGAGCATCATAATACAGACCACAATTAGGGGTCCTCCTACCCTATCTTTCTACCAATTTATGACACTTCCAGACAAATGGGAAATTGTTGACCCATATAGACCACTTGAGGTAGCCCTGGATCCATCAATTCCTGCTATTACCGAGTTCAAGATTGATCCAGCCCATGCTTATATTCCTCCAGAGCCTACGCCTACAAGAGAGCGGCATCAGAAGCATTATAAAAGGCATCATTATCATTTCTAGAGATGATTAGGAGTCATTAGACCCATTCCTTTTATGTTACTTTTATACATTGGGGACAGTGTTGTGTTTTAAGTTGGGGGTGCAGGATATTATTTTGTTGATTGGTGCCCTTATTGGGCCTGACTGTAACATTTATTGTCCCTTGATGGGTATACCTTCATTGATATAAATTTCTTATGTTATATATTGTGCCCTCGCTAGGCTTGATCTATTTTGTTAGATATCTCTTGCCTTAATTACTGGGTTAGTCCTACACGCTAAATTATTTCATTATCCGTATTTTTCAAATGCGCTTCGTGCCTACGCCAGGCCTAGTTCTCTATTGATCCATGAGCGCATATCTCTAATATCGCCTTTGTAGATAATAGTTAGTTTTGAATAAACTCTAAGGTTTTTCTTCATGCTACGGTTCTTTCTCAAGAAGAAAATATTTCTTTTCTTTATTTTTTGTGTCAAACCGGGTGACATTTCATTATGATAGATTGAGAGGCAACTTTTTTAAGGAATAATGCCAAGTTTAGTTTTTATTTTGAGTCTTTTGTAGCACTTGTCTCAAATGGGACCACAAAAAATTTTTGTGGCAAAAAGAAGTTGGAAAATTAAGAAAAGAGGAGAAAATGATTTTTGAAAAAAAGCATTCTCTTGTCATGACTTGCACACTCTCCATTTGGCTTGGTTGATTCACAAATGAGTTATGTGAAACTTTGAATAGCTTGTCAAAAGTCATTTGTTCCAATTGATTTTGAGACACATTATGAGCTTCTTGTGTTGTGATGCCTTGTATGGTAAGGTCTTCTTAGTTCTTGTGTATGCATGTCGTCTAGAACTTGCCCCGAATGTGATTCAAGGCAAAATCCTAAACATTGCTTAGCTTGAAAGATGACCTTAGTCCCTCTTTGGATAGTCACTTTACCCAAAAGTTCCTTCCCTCAATATTGATCCTAGTTAACCCCTTTGAGCCTTAACCGCTCCTTGGCACCCATGTTACATACCTTAACCTTCTTGAATCCTCTTTGTTGGCACCCCTTCCTCCCTAATGGCTAGCAATGAAAGTGTAGGCTAAAAGCCCAAGTTTAGGGGGGAATATGAATGAAAAATGGAATGTGATGTAGGCAAAAGCCTAAGTTTGGGAGTATATGCATTGTTGGTGATAGAAGGAGAAATTGACTTTAAATTGTGAGGTAGCACCCCATGCATATTGTTGCGTCCAAATGAACACGCAAGTGTGCGCGGTCGTACAAGTAATATAGGATTTTAAGTCCAGATATCGTACCCACAGAGACTTATCGATTAACTATTTACTAAATTAAACTAATGATAATTATTTATTCAAGCAAAAAAATCTAAATTATATTATGATTTAACTAAATTAAAAAGAAAAAGAAGTTAACTAATGAACAATTAACCAGATGAGGAGCAGATTCTTACATAATCAATAAGATGAAATCGATCTAGGGCTATGGATTTGCTAGAAATCATGTTGAGTAATCACTTGAACTGACTCTGATTTTTTATTGGGTTACTAGTTGCGAGTTGATTTTAACCATATTGAGCATTTTGCCAACAACTCTAGGTCTCCTCGACTATTCTCAGTACCTATATATCTATGATCGTCGGTCGATAGTGAAGGGCATATAATTTATCTTCCATATCAACTAAGCAAGGCTAACGGGTATATTTCTATCTACGTTAGCGAATCGTTCCCCTTTCCCTATAAGGTTCACAATCAAGCCCTATTTTATCGTATTATGCACGCAAATTCTCTATTCCTATTCTAATTTACGTGCCACCAATAGTATTTGAATGGCGATCAAGCAAACAAATAATTAAGCTCAAGAAAAAGTAAGTTATCACACGAGTCGTAGCACGATGATAAATATCTTAACAAATCAATTAAAGTTTATACACCAACAATCATGAAACTACCATAACCCTAGATGAGAAGTTTAACTCCACATAGACATGGAGAAATTACAACGAATCATCCATAGAGATACGAAAAAACAAATAAATAATAGAGAAGAAAAGATAAAATCAATTTTTCTCCAGCCTCCACGGCGGTTTCTAGCTCTTCCCAGGTCAAAAAGTTATGTAAAAATTGTGCTTAGGATATATTTATAGAGTATGGGAAGTCTGTACTTTTAAAAAACCAAATTCAAGTTGGACAAAGATAAAATTTCGTCCAGCTCGCACCACGCTTGCACAACAAGACAGTGGCACAAGCGGCACTTGAGATTCAGAGACCATGAAATTTTTTCGCGCCACTGTTGCTTTGCCCAAAACAGCAATTGTTGTCTTCAAAGTTTGCCACGTTGCCCAGGAGCGTATCTTTTCAATTCTTCAATTTCAATCCCAATTGCACTTTGATTCTTTCATATAAATATTAATATTATATTATCTTTAATCCATTAAGCTGCCTGCTTGATTTTCTTATACGATTTCTCATTTTTAATTCAATTTTACTTCAAATTTCTTCGATATTCCACCATTTTAATTCTACACATGGAAAAATATAATATTAAGCATAAAATAATATAATTAATACTCAAAAGACAATTAAAAGTACTAAAATGTGAGGCAATTAATGACTAAATATACGTATTTTTGGCCTCACATCAACACCCCACACTTAGACTCTTGCTCGTCCTCGAGCAAGCATTAAAGCTCATCTCACTAATTCAAGCTACGAACACCATCACTTTGGTTGATATAAATAATTAGGCCATACAAAAATTCAAAACATCAAGTACGCTTCCCCGATCATTATGCAAGATATACAAAAAAATAATAAACTTCTAACTTTCTAACCTCAAAGATGGACTCTGACTCATCAAATTTAAGTTCGCTCACCTACTCCATCAAAGAAAGCTAATAACATCACCTATCTATCATGAAACAAGTGCCCTCACAAGAAAAAAATAGTCCATACTCTCAATTTAAAGAATCAAATATAAATTAAGGACTTAGCATCAAAGAACAACTCTCGCACTCACAAACCAATTCACATGTATGCACAAAGAACCATATGCTTGCCTATTATGTACATCTCCACTAATTAAGCATGCTCGAATAAAATAAAATAGGACTTTAACGGGTTGTAATATTAGCTAGGGGAAGGGTAAAAAAACTATATAATAGTGACTTACACTTCCCTAAGCACTTTGCACTTTTTTTAACTTCATCACCCATTATTTTCATCACTTTATTTTTTTTCAGCCCTCTCTTCAATTATTTTCACTAGTATTCTCATCCTATCATGAACGTTTCGATCTTTTTTTTCTCAAGCAATTTTTTTCTTCATGTCACATTCTTTCAAAGAGGGACTTTTCATCACAAGTAACTTTCAATGATCACCTTTTACACTTGACCTTCTCTTTTCTTCAGATCTAACAATTTTATCACAATCTATGCTACATTGCTCAAGAAAGCAAGGTGCAAAAACTAGGGATTCAACAAAAGGATCAAGGCAAAAATACGGCTACCAAACGAAAGGGTACAGGATCAAAGGGGCTAACTAGTAGTAACAATATCTAAAAGGCTAAAATTCACAAGAAATATCAAAGAAAGCCTATATCATCTTCTATACAGAGCAATACTTTTTATTTTGCTTCAATAACATGCAGGGCAAGTTCTAGACTAAGATGCAAAAAATAGAATATGCAAAAAATCCTCACCTCTCATGGCACAAGTATCAATCAAGATGGGTCAATTACACATCTAACACAGATAGGATCATAGTAAACTACAAAATAAGAATATGCTCTATACAGAGTCACTATCCTGAGCCTAGGTGTCAAAAGATTTGCTATTTAATTTATACTTAAACACTCACATAAAAGTACTACTCAAACTAAGGCCTAAATTTCTAGTATCAACCAAGTCAAAAGGTCTTTTCTTTTCTCTTCAAAAAAAAAAAAAACTACTCCTAAAAATAAAAAACTGAAATACTCGGTTCAAAAGGCTTCCCCTCAAAAAAGAACCAAAAAAAAACTAAGGGGTGGACAAAGTATGTCTCTACTAAAGAATTAAAAAACAATCCTAACTAAAAAATAAAAGAAAATCTTTTTGTACTTTTAAGCTTTTTTCATCTAACGAAGCAATAAAAAGAAAAACTAAAAATCCTATGGCATACATCACCCTTAAAATATATCGAAAGATATTCCACCCCACACTTAAAGTCATGATTTATCTCCAAGGCAATAAATAATATAAAAACTGGGTTAGAAATACTTCCTGAGGCCCTCCAGGGCCTAGCTAGCAGCATGCGTCCTTAAAATAAATCAAAGGAGTGAATGACTCCACACTTAAGCTTCGACTATGCTCCTTAGCTTTCAAATTCGGGTACTCAGACTTCCCCAAATCTGCAAAAAAAAAATTCAAAAATAAAAAGTGACACTATAAAAAGATTAAGAAGCTACACTATTACAAAATTGAGTTGCCTCCCAATAAGCGCCTGATTTAACGTCGCGGTACGATGCCATCACTTCACCACTTTTACTTTTATTTAGAACTTATGAATTGCACCTCTAACTTTGCATCAAATTTTTTGCTCCGCTCAAGGGGTGGTGGTATAAAAATAAAGGAACCAAGCAATAAATATCGCATCTTGCACTTCTCTGCCCTTAAGTGAGGAATATCATTTTGTCTTTTTGGCATGACAAATTTTAGAATATAAGGGTCTTCTTTCACATCCGCACACTTCTCATCCATTGGTTTGAAAGGCTCAATTTTCATGTCACTGACCAAACACAATATCGAAAAGTACTTTGAATGAGGTCCAACACGCCTCAACTCCAAAATTTCATTTTGTGCGACATTTTCACTTTTGCACACCTTCTCAACATTGACATCAATCGAAAGAAAATAGTCGAATGATATTAATTTCTCTTTTTGCTCCAGAAGTTGGCCATTATCAGTACAAATTCCATATGCATCCTTTATTTTTGAAAGTTTGGCCTTAAACCTTTCCAGGACTTTCATGCTTACCTCAGTCTGCTTCCACGTCAGTGTGGTGTGGTCTTGTATTTGTCTGATCAAATCACTCATCTGAGCGTGACGTTCTACATCCTTCCCTTCAGTACCCCTATCAACATCATAATTAATATAAGAATCATAATAGGGGTTTGGGAATGGGGAATAAGAGATAGGACAATCATTCCAATGACCATTCAGATGACCACATATACCACACAAATTTCTTGCAAAGGATTGGGTAGGTGCACACAACCCTCTTCCCAAAAAATTATGATAATTTATATTCAAGTGAGGCCCTCCACAGTACATTCAAGAATACTAGCAAATAAATACTCATCATTCAACCAATTTCTATTCCAAGATGCCATGTCAAGAAGTGTAGAATAATTTTTTTTCTTTTAAAATAAGTAAAAAAAAAAAATAAGTAAAAAAATTAAAAATAAAACTTAAATAGATAAAAAGAAATTTTTTAATTTAGACAAATAATTAATTTCTAAGTCCCCGGTAACGGCGTCAAAAACTTGTTGCGTTCAAATGCACACGCAAGTGTACACAGTCATACAAGTAATATAGGATTTTAAGTCCAGATATCGTACCCACAGAGACTTATTGATTAACTATTTACTAAATTAAACTAATGCTAATTATTTATTCAAGCAGAAAAATCAAAATTATATTATTATTTAACTAAACTAAAAAGAAAAGAAGTTAACTAATGAATAATTAACCAGATGAGGAGCATATTCTTACTTAATCAATGAGATAAAATCGATCGAGGGCTATGGATTCGCTAGCAATCATGTTCAGTAATCACTTGAACTGACTCTGATTTTTTATCGGCTTACTAGTTGCATGTTGATTTTAACCATATTGAGCATTTTGCCAACAACTCTAGGTCTCCTCGACTATTCTTAATGCCTATATTCCTATGGTTGTCGGTCGATAGTGAAGGGCATGTGATTTATCTTTCATATCAACTAAGCAAGGCTAACGGGTATATTCCTATCCACGTTAGCGAATCATTCCCCTTTTCCTATAAGGTTCACAACCAAGCCCAACTTATTCTTATTACGCACGCATTCTCTATTTCTAGTCCAATTCACGCACCATAAATAGTATCTGAATGGTGATCTAGCAAACAAATAATTAAGCTCAAGAAAAAGTAAGTAACCACACGAGCCATTGCACGATGATAAATATCTTAAATTAATTAAAGTTTATGCACCAACAATCATGAAACTACCATAACCCTAGATGAGAATTTTAACTCCACATATATATGGAGAAATTACAATGAATCATCCAAAGAGATACGAAAAAACAAATAAATAATAGAGAAAAAAAGATAAAACCAATTTTTCTCCGGCCTCCAAGGCTCCTAGCTCTTCCCAGGTCAAAAAGTTATGTAAAAATTGTGCTTAGGATATATTTATAGAGTATGGGAAGTTTGGACTTTTAAAAAATCAAATCTAAGTTGGACAAGAATATAATTTCGTCGAGCTTGCACAACAAGATAGTGGCGCAAGCGACACTTGAGATTCAGAGACCATGAAATTTCCGCGCCACTATTGCTTTGTACAAAACAACAATTGGTTTCTTCAAGTTTGCCACATTGCCCAGGTGCGTATCTTTTCTATTCTTCAATTTCAATCCCAATTGCACTTTGATGCTTTCATATAAATATTAATATTATATTATCTTCAATCCATTAAGCTGCCTGCTTAATTTCCTTATACGATTTCTCGTTTATAATTAAATTTTGCTTCAAATTTCTTTTTCTTCGATACTTCACCATTTTAATTCTACACATAAAAAATATAATATCAAGCACAAAATAATATAATTAATACTAAAAAGACAACTAAAAGTATTATAATGTGAGGCAATTAATGGTTAAATATATGTATTTTTGGCCTTACATTAATTATCTTGAGAAGTAATTATTCTAAAGAAAGAAAGATTGAAAGAAAGAAAGAATTGGGTGGTGTTACCTCATACATGAAAGAAAAAAGGTGTTTGGAATAATGGTTTGTAGGAGAAAAATTAAGATTGTGAGAGGGAGAAATAAGGTGAAAGTGAATCAAAGATGTGAGAAAATGCACTTGAATGCCTAATGATAGTGTTAGGAAGGTTTAGTCACTTGAGACAAATGAAATCCTCACCTTAACCCTAGCCTACATAGTTACCCGCAAGTCCTTAGTGATTCTGAGATTTGCAATTCTACATTAGTGACGAATTACATAAAGCGCAAGCCTATGGTTCTATGTGTGTACAGTTGAACTTCTTTGAGAGAGTGAGAATCTTCATACTCTCTTATAATCTTGATATTGTGAATTGCATAAATGTGAGTGGGATTCTCTCTTGTGGTGAGTGACATTGCATCCTCAAAGTGAACAGTGAAGTCTTAATCTCAATTGAGGGGAATGAATGAGACGAGTTATGTGGCGAATCTTGAGACAAACCTTTAAGGTCAATGTCAATGACTTGATAAGCTTGATGATATTGTTTTGAAAGAAAAGTTCCCCTGATTTTGAATGAACATAATTTTCTCGAAAAAGAATTTGACAGTGAAAAATGTGCCTTATGTTCATGGTGGTACCAAATGAATGAGTGTCATTTGTTTGGAGTATTTTGTTTTGAGTCCTTTGTTTCTTATTTTCTTGAGTCTTTGAGTTGGTATAATCCATTGTGCATTCCTTGTGTCTTGAGAAGTTTGTTTCATTCCTTTGCCTTATGTGTGCTTTACTTTAGGACAAGCAATAGTTCAAGTTTGAGGGTTTGATAAGTTGTTAATCTACCAACTTATTTAGCCCTTATTCATGAATTATTATCTTGATTTTGATGTGATTTAGAAGGATATTATGCCTTTATTGTCTTATATGTAGGCACTCTTGATCATTTGAAGGAAGAAAAGGATTTCAACCCAAATGAGCTAAAAATAGAAGCCAAGTTATAAAGATGACCGAAAGAGCAAGAATTTGTAGTGAAGTGCAAATTGTCCGCACAGTGCATGATGACACTTGTATTTCACAGGTTCCAATGCACAAGATAGCTGAAACACTACTTAATTGTCACACATCTGCTCACTGCAAGTTGCCAAGGGCGATCACCTATATTTTCGCTGATAGGGTCACATGATAAGAGAATCTCATTGACTCAATGACTTGGCACCTGCAAGCCATAAGTTTCCATGGGCAACCACAGGTGCCTTCACACATGTCTTCGCAAGTGTCCCAAAGGGCAAAATGGTCCCGATTTTTAATAGCGTAATGAGAAAGCTTCCAAGACCCCTTTTGGAATCTGTGCAAGGAATATATTGCAGTTTTTCTTCTTTTTTGTATTTGAAAACACCATTGTTGACATTGGAGATTGGAATTTGAAGCTAGTTATTGAAGAATGAATGGAATTATTCAAAGCCTAATTGGTATATTCTCTTGTTCTTTCATTATGAGTAGCTAAATTCAATTCTAGGGGTGTGTGTATGATGGGTGTTTGAATTTGGGAATGGGTGTTGATTATTTGGGTTTATAATTGATTATTATGTGTAAGTCTATTGAATCATTCATGTTTTCATTATAAAATTGATGGTTGCAAACATTAATTTAGCTTATTAATTTGGGATTTCCATAATAAATTGAGGCTAGAAATAGCTTGATTTAGGAAATTTCGACCTAAGAGTTAAGACTAGAAATAACTTGACTCTCCTAAGCTAATTGGTTGGTTTGTTTCCAACTATGGGATTCTAAAGAGACCATAGTATACATGCTTAGTGGGTTAAAAAACATCTAAGTATAATTAAAACCAAGGCTACCCGCACTTGTAATTACAAATTTTCTTGAATAATCAACTCTTATCCTATTGCATGACCCCATCAGAAGCACACCCCTAGCCTTCCAATCTTGATTAAAACAAATGTGTTGTGTTGTTAATTTTTTACAATTCAAATTTTAGTTCCCAAACCATTTCTCCCACTTTCATTTACTTGTTTGAACACTTTGCTTACTCTTGTGAATCAACATGACAATTAGTGGTGAATTTTCATACCAATCTTTGTGGATTTGACCCCGACCTTGGGTTACTTATTGTTTGCTCGACGATCGTAGCCACCTCCTTTGGGAGAGTTATTTGGGATGTCATCAGTGGCCATTCCGATTCCACAGGTACTTTACAGTAGGGTAGAGATTTTTAGGGTTGTTATGATTGCGAGGAATTTGGTCATTATTTTAGAGAGTGTCCCCAACGTGGGATGGTCAATCCTTCAATAATGGCTCACCCTCTTAGAGTAGTAGTGCCACTGGCCAGAGGTGATGCTCAGAGTAGTAGGTGTGCTGTGCTCAGCCAGGTAGGACTGGTAGTCTTGTGGGTACTCAGCCCAGGGTGGGCGTAGATAGTTATATGCCATTCTCGATAGACCAGAGGTGGAGGCTTCAGATTCTATGATCACAGGTACGATTTTAGTTTGTTATCATCTAGCATCTGTCTTATTTGATCTAGGCTCCACTTATTCGTATGTGTTTGCATACTTTGCTTCTCAATTGGGATTTTCTAGCGAGACTTTTCCTGTGCCATTGCATATAGCTACTCTCGTAGGTTATTCTTTAGTAGTGGATCAGGTATTTAGATCCTGTGTGGTTACTATTCAAGAGTATGACACTTGGGCGGATCTTATTATGGTGATATGGTAAATTTTGATTCTATTCTGTGCATGGACTAGTTATCCCCTTATCATGCGGTCTTGGATTTCTTTGCCAAGATTGTTATCTTAGCCAGGCCTAGCATACCCCCAGTTATAGGGTAGGGTTCTATTATCTATGCATCGACAGGGAACATATCTTATATTTAGGCTAGGAGTTTAGTGTCAAAAAGGTGTTTGGCTTACCTTGCTTATGTCCATGATGTTAGTGTCGACAATCCTTCACTTGATTTAGTTCTTGTGGTTTGTGAGTTTATGGATGTATTTTATACGAACTTACCTTGCCTCCCGCTTGAGCTTGATATAAACTTTGCTATTGATATCGAGCCGAGCACCCGACTAATTTCTATTCCACCTTATCATATGGCTCTTGCTGCATTGAAGGAGCTTAATACTCAGTTTTAGGATCTCATAGGTAAGGGTTTTATCTGGCCAAGTGTTTCTCCTTGGGGGTCCTCCCATTATTTTTTTAAAGAAAAAAAAATGGTACTATGCATATGTGTATAGATTACCGACAGCTAAACAAGTTAACTGTGAAGAATAAGTATTAGATGCGCATATTAATGATCTATTTGACTAGCTTCATGGTGCAACCATGTTTTATAAGATTGACTTGAGATATGGATATCATCAGTTGAGGATTCAGGTGACGTACATCCCTGATACAGCGTTCAGGACTCGCTACGGCCATTACGAGTTCCTGGTGATGTCTTTTGGGTTGATGAATTCCCCAACAACATTCATGGACTTGATGAACCACGTGTTTAGGCCTTATTTGGACTCTTTAGCGATATTATTCATCGAAAACATCCTTGTCTACTCGAGGAGTAGGGAGAACCACGAGCAGCATTTGAGAATTGTGCTCATGACTTTGAGAGATCAACAACTTTATGCCAAGTTTCCAAAGTATGGGTTCTGTATTGAGTCTGTAGTATTCCTGGGGCACGTGGTGTCACAGTATGGGAATATGGTAGACCTAGCAAAGATTGAGGCAGTTCATGATTGGGCTAGGCCCACCTCTCCTATCGAGGTTCACAATTTTGTTGGGTTGGCAGTTTACTATAGACAGTTCATTAAGGTATTCTCTTCTATTGACATGCCATTGACTAGACTGACTAGGAAGGATATCCCCTTTCAGTAGTTCGATGAGTATGGAGTGAGATTTCTTAAGCTCAAAGCCTTATTGAGTACAACTCCAATATTGAATCTTCCAGTTGAGGACCAGGGGTTTACAATTTATTGTGATGCATTGGGTGTTGGTTTGGGTTGTGTTCTTATGTATCAGGGTTGATTGATAGCGTATGCTTCTAGACAATTGAAGGTGTATGAGCGCAACTACCCCACCCATGACTTGGAGTTGGCGGCAATAGTTTTTTCACTTAAGATTTGGAGGCATTACTTGTATGGCATGCATTGTGAGATTTTCACCGACCATCATAGCCTACAATACATTCTGAGCCAGAAGGATCTTAATTTGAGGTAGCAGAGATGGCTAGAATTACTAAGGACTATGACATATCGATTCTTTACCACCGGGGCAAGGAAAGTATAGTAACATATGCCTTGATCCAAAAGGCAGTGAGTATGGGGAGTTTTGATTTTCTTTTAGTTTTGGAGAGACATTTGGCCTTGGACATCTATTCCTTAGCCAATAGATTGGTTTGACTTGATATTTCTTACCCTGGGAAGATTCTTGCTCGAGTGAAGGCACAGTCTACTTTGTTTGAGTAAATTCAAGAGCAACAGTTTGAGGATAATTGACTTTGTAGGATCCAAGGTCAGGTGTTGATCGGTGATGTCAGGAAGGCCACCTTAGATTTAGAGGGTGTATTAAGATTTGAGGGTGTCGTATTTGCATTCTGAGGATTGGTGACTTGATTCAGTTGATATTGTAGGAGGCTCACTGTTCTAGATATTATATTCATCTCGGGGCACCTAAGATGTATAGAGACTTGAAACAACATTTCTGGTGGAGAGGGATGAAAAGAGATATAGCAGAGTTCATATCTCAGTGCTTGAACTGTCATCAGGTGAAGTTTGAGAACTTGAGACCTGGTAGTTTGCTTTAGAGGCTACCCATTCTTGAGTGGAAGTGGGAGCAAATTACTATAGATTTTATGATTGGCTTGCCGCAGAGCTTCTGAGGTTTTGATAGCATTTGGGTTATTATGGTTTGGTTGACTATGTCTACTCACATCATGCATGTTCAGTCTTTCTACAATGCCAAGAGGTGTGATGATCCTTCTGGTCATCTTCGTGTTTACACATTCATTGTACAGTTAGAGCTTTCCTGCAGCGGCCCTAAGTCATTTATGGCTTGCTGGGACCAGTGGTTCGGTACCCTGGTCATTCGTTTGGTTGTTTTGGCAGTTTTCCTGTTTTAGAACTTTAACTTAGAATATTGTTGACTTTAGTCAACATTCTTAGCTAACATACTCAGAATCAAATTCCGATAGTTTTGTTAGCTTCGAAGCATTGATTTTGGTCTAGTTGGACCTTTAGTCGAGGCTTGAGAACTTCCGATATGGGTTTTCTGTTTCTTTCTCTATTTTTGGGCCATTTAGAGTTAAAAGTGGAACTTGGGTCAGCTTTCAATGATCGAAGCGTCAGATTCAAAATCCGATGATTCCATCAGCTCCGGAATGTTGAGTTTGGGTTAGGTAGATGGTTGGTTTGGGTCCCGAGTGAGCTAGGCTCATTTTGAGTGTTAGGTTGCTTGTTGGCTAGTGTTGACTTGGATCAACATTTCTCCAAAATGACCTCGTATGGAAGTTTCATCAATTCTGTTTAGTCCGAAACGTCGTTTCCACTCTTTTAGCACTATTGGTTTTTGAATATCGGGTTCCAATCGTGCCCGAAATGCCCCATAGAGTTCTAGTAATATTGCTGGTTTTTGGCTATTGCAGGTGTAAGCCTCAGGCCTTAATCACGATCATGAGCCTCTGCCCTCGCGACTGCGATGAAGCACCTGGTCTCTTGTTCTTCGCGATCGTGATGTCCCTTGTCGCGACCGCGATGAGGTCTTCCCTTCTTTGTTCTTCGTGACGACGTGGCTAGTCCTCGCGATCATGATGGTGTAGCCAGCGTGGTCCTTGTGATCGCATGGGGTCCCTTCGCTCCAAATACAAATTCCCCATTGATTTAAGCTCTAAACTCATCAAAACTCAGTATTGACTCAATTCTTGGTGTTGGGGTGCAAATTTCTTGGCCTTGATCGTTCCCCCATCGTTATTTGTAAGTTTTATCCGCTTAAAATCCATTAAATTTGCCTCCTTGATTATTTAATTGTTCATATAGTTGGATGGATGGTTTGAGCCATTTCCTTGACTAAATCCTCTCTATAATCTGAGCATGCACATCTAGGGGTGTGGTGATAATTGTACGCTTATCCAGTTTTGGTTTTGAGTTGTGCAACCTATGGGCCAGTCGGTGACCTGAATTTCAACCCAGTTATTATTTTAGTAATATAGGTGTCCTTAGTCTCGTTGTAATGTGTTATTCGTGATTTTGATAGTTTGATTATCATCGGAGCTTCTCAGAGCGGTTCGACCTCGGATATCATCGTGCCAGTAGCTTGTCATTGTATGACAGGTAGGTTATCATTTAATCTCCCTAGACTTTGTATATATCGGATAAAATTGTACTAATTGGCATCCTTGGGTTGGGATTTCTAGCTAGGCACCACAGACCTTGATCACTTTTCCATGTTCGCCTCGTTTCTTTCCTCCGTTGTATGTAGTATTCTTCGTAGTCCAATATTATCACCCTTGTGATACTATGTGGCCCTATTTGACTCTGGACCATAGATGGTGGGCTATTCAGGGGTGTCCGTGAGTCCCAGACATCATTATCGTGATATTAGGTTGGATATCTGTGCTGTAGAGCGATTAAAGCCTGTGTAGGGACGATAGGTTGATTGTGAGCTATTGGACGGCTATTTGTGTTTGATCATGTCATTTCCATGCATATAAAGAGGATTTTTATCATATTACTATGGTTTTGACTTTGGGCCCACTTGTGTTGATTTTTTAAACTTTGCATGGCCCGGGGCCAGTTTTTGATGAAAATGACATGGAAATGATTTGGACTTGGTTTGTGGATCTTCTTGGGGTAGGGGATGTAAGTATGGTTTCTATCATCAGTTTTTACTACTATTGCTAGATTCGGCAGATCATAGTCTTAGATGGATTTTCTTATTGATTTGAGATGGTATTAGACTTGGTCGGATCGAGCATCGGAGATGTTTTACCACTGTTTTAGACCCGGTTATGCCCAGGCACCCTCGGTGTGGTTTTTGAGATGTTTTCCACTTCTTTAGACCTGGACAGAGTCTGGGCATGCATATTTCAGACTTGAGTCTCCAGCTTGGATCTGGACATACTCCGGACGATATTTTTGAGATTGAGATATAGTATAGGGTCCGGGACCTCTGATAACGCCCAAACTACACCTCTAATTAAAGAAGCGTAAGCGGTCGTAGTCAAATATAGAACCCAACTAGGTTGGGGTCGAATCCCACAGAGAATATGGTGAGAATTAAGTCGTTAGTGAATTAGATAACTAATAGTCAATAGTTTCCGGAAAAAGGGGGGTTTTGTGTAATGAACAATAGCAAACAAAACAAATAATAACGTATGAGAATAAATCAGTAGGAGAATGAACTAGGGAAGTGTTTACCATGGCATTGGTAACAATGTCGATCCTAGGCTTAATCGGGTTCTTTTTATATGCGTGTCACGATGTGATTGAAGCAATGGTATCGTCTAAACGTCTCTCGACCAAATAAACAAATTTCCTTTTCTATTCTCTCGACCTCGAAAAGATGTGCTTTTTAGATTTCAATCCTAAACATCAAGTAGATTAATCTAGTTACAGCATTAATCATTAGACGAGAGTTAGTAGTCTCGAATCCTTGTTGTTAATCAACGTTTCCCGGTTTTAATCTCTTTACTCAAGCAAATTAAACCTAGGCATGTTCTAATGTTTGCAACCACTAGAAAACGTGAAATAATGTATGATTAACAACGTGACAACATATATATTGAACCCGTCGCTACCCGGAACCTATCTTGCTACTTTTGCCATGGCTCCCACAACCCTAGTTGTGGGAGTTTAGTTAATCATGCTAGAAGAAGAATAAAAGAAAGCAATATTCATAATAAAGAAAAGAGATCCTTACGATGTATTGAAAACAATCTTTAATTAATCCAAGAGCAAGAACAACAAAATCCCAAGAACGATTCAAGAACACGAATTCAAGAAGTAGAGAACGTGTTTCTTGATCTCCAAGTCGACTAAAACTCCTAAAACTATTGTAAAAAACGTGTAAAAACTATTGGGAAAGGTGATATGTAAAATAAACCTAACATAGGGTATTTATAGGAGTCTAGGAAACCAATCCCAAAAACGCTCGGATTCCGCGTCGCGGACTGCCTTGGCTGCTGCCTTGGTGTGACGGTTTGGGTGACGGACCGTCACACCCTTGACGGACCGTCACCTGAACCGTCACTCTTATCCAGAATGTTCTTTTTCGCGTATTTCCGTCCGTTTCCGTGTTTGTTTCCATTTCCTACAAATACAACATAAAAACATCAAAAACAACAACGGTTGCTTGAAAACGTACGATTGTTCTTAGTAAAAAGGAGTCGAAAGTGCCGTAAATTAGCGGCACATCAACACCCTCAACTTAAAACGTTCGCTTGTCCTCAAGCAACATAACATAAAACAATAAAACGACTCAACTAAGAACACGAACTCATGTCTCTAGCAACTCATGGTCATTCCACATCTTATTCCATTAAATCAAGCTCCCTCGTAGCACACGAATGTATGAAACACTAACTTGCAAGGATCCAAACATGTCATTCCGATATGACATTCTACATTCACACGCGCAGCTATCCTAACAATCAATAGACAATACAGACATCTTGGTGCCCTCACCACAAAGAAATCCCTCACACAAGATTTGGGACTAGGTAAGCGCTCACACTCACAAACGATTTCAAATAATGCACATGCGATACCATAGGCTTGCCCTTACTATTCTATTTCGGTTCTTCAGAAAGCCGCTCAGGATCACTACAGGACTTGTTTTGGCTTGTACTGAGGCTTCATGTGCAGGTAGGATACATTTAGGGGTTAGTGACTAAGCCCTCCTTGGAACTACCGACGTCTTATTACCACATCCTTTAGTTTGTCCATCCTTATTCGCCTTTTTATTTCCTTCTCTCTAGCTACAGGTGCGGCCTCTTTATTTTGAGAATTCTTTTTGTTACTTTTTCGATCTTTTTCACTTTTTTTTATTTTTCTTTTCTTAGGCACACACCCGAATTTTCATTCTATTCACAACCAATCTTCTCCATCCTCTTTTTCTTATCATTCACCTCTGTAGTAGCCACCCTCAACTTAGGCTGATTGCCTGCGTTGAGGTGCACAATGTCCATGGAAGGACCAGGGCCAAAACAGGGTTTACCTCTATAGTAGCCACCCTCAACTTAGGCTGATTGCCGGAGTTGAGGTGCACGATGTCCAAGGAAGGACCAGGGCCAAAATAGGGATTCAAAGTTAAACATGAATGGTGACAGGTTATTGAAAGAACAAGGTCAATTATGGCTCAAACAGGGATCAAAAGGGGTTATTTATATTTGGACGGTCTTTAGGTTAAGTGGACTGCCACACCCAAAAAGGGCC